>JAOXYB010039740.1:0-13202 GCA_028565635.1 Phoronis ovalis | reverse complement strand
CTATTTTCCTTTCAAACCAAAAATTTGACATTTTCCCTCTATTATCAACCTTACAACTCTTATACATACAAAGATGGATTTACAACTACAGAAACTACATCATATGATGGGCATCTGTCTGCACCCGCAGACCTCTTGTTATAACTATTTTAATGAAAAGGTTATGGACCCTTCTGTAGTTAACCTGTCATGCAGATTACTTATAAGAATAAGCGAATGCCTCTGGTTTTATCCTAGTCAAGAGGTATTTCTGCAAATTCAATTATTTGTCCAATTGTGTTCCCAATCTGGAGGGCTATAGGGGGTTTTCGCGAGCACTGGGGTCTATCAAGTCCGAGCAGCGAGCATCATTGTCTTGGTTATTAAGTGCGAGCAGCGAGCATTGTCTTTTGGCGACAATTGTTTTTGTTTTCTAAATTTTTGAGCTATTTTCTTTTGACGACGTTTTTTTTTTTGCTTGTCGATTTTCTTGGCAACCGTTTTTTCTGGCAACCGTTTTTTCCTTGGTTAATTTTTATTGTTAATTGCGAGCAGTGAGCATTGCCGATTTTTAAGTGCGAGCATTACACCTTGGTGGATACCCCTAAACACCTCAATCTGCGCTCGAATGATTGCAGGAGAAACCGGGGGAGAAATTCGTTATTTCGTAGCTGCTACATCTTTCTGGTATGCTTGGTTATGCGGAAGTCAATGGACTTGTATTACGTATTGCAACGTTTGTACATAATCTTGCTGCATATCAACCTTTTCAAACAGACTTAAGCGATCGAAGTTACAGAGTTTGATTCAGAAGCACATGGTTTTTTGGGACATGGAAACATATTTATAACTATACGACATTCATTGTAACTGCAAGTAGGGTTATGGACCGTTCTGAACGGTCTTTATTCTAGATAGATATCATAAATATGACCGTAGGATGTAATAATATAAGTAGGCCAACAGGGGGTATGTATCCAGATCTTTACTATAATAGTAAAGTAATACGTAAATATGACTTGCATGAGTACATATTTCTTGAATATGTAACACTTTGCTTTCTCTGTATCTTTAATTGAGAGTTCATTTGTTTATGTTGGTTTACTGGTGGATAAGTATTTCCTCATGTAAAGTAGGACTAGTCTAGTAATCATGCCTGGTTGTAAGGGGGTGTTTTTTTATTGAAAAATCACTTCACTTATTATAAAATTATGTTTTTTAACTCAAAAAGCAAAATGCTAGGGGGTTACCCACTGGTTAAAACCACACAGGGTTTGGAGAACATTATAAATTTAATGAAGAAAAAGTTAAAAGAATCGGTATAGATTAAAATATGGAGGAATTGGATTTTCCGGTGTCAAGATAATAGTATACACTAAACATTCATTTTATATATATAACAAGTGCCTAGAATACTGCCTTTGTTTCCAATATGTTAATTTTTTATTTTATAGGCTGTTACATTTTGAATGCAATCAAGACTTGGCTGTTTGCAAGGGATTTGTTATTTCAGTCTGAAAATATTCTCAAGTAAAATAGATACACGTGATTCCTGTGTAGCAATCAACTTCAGGATATCATGTCTTCTGCACTAGTGTCCTGTTATTACACGTATTTGCTCATATATCATTGTTTCCACAATCTGTTTTTAGAGTGGGAATCCGGCCTCACGTTTTTGCTTCTATGTATTTGGTATTTTCAAATTTTGTAAAAGAAATAAATAACAGAATTATTCCATTTTTTCCGACAAATGGAATAAAAATTTGATCTTTACAGGTATAAACTTTCGAGCTCTCCCCACTAGATAGAATTAGATTTTAATTAATAGTTTTGAACAAGTATGCATTTGTACTTGTGTCGCCAGTTCATGTGAAGTCGGATATTAGCTACAATTCTAAATATTTGTTGAATTTTGTAACAATCAGATTTTCTTTGTCAGATTTAAAAAATCACATTGTTTGTGCGATTATGTTTATTTTTATAATTGTAATTGAACTGATGGATGTGAGCTGCACTATCAAAGAATGTATTTCATAATTTGCTGATTTTGCTTTTAAAGCATGTCAAAGAAAATGATTACACGTTATGTAGGAGTACAGAAAATCATTACACCCATAAATTATTTCTAAGGATTGAAAAGTTTTCTGACCAGGGTCTAACGAGCATATTTTCACTTGGGAATGTACAGCTCAAACTCAAAATATACATCCGTTATTTTTAGGGATTCTGGTATCAAAAATAGAACTATTTTTAAGGTTTTCTGGTCACAAATAGGACCCATTATTACGGTTTCCGCTGGAAATGCTACCTTTAAACAAAACTTTGATTGTGAAAAAACGACTCCCATTTAGTGATTTTGTTCAAAAGTGGACCCATTCTTTGCGAAATTTCTATGGTGGCCCTGAGCTACTGTCGTGTTGTCGACATGTAAAAAACAACATGACAACTCAGTACGAAATGTCGTGTTGTCTACTTGCAAACACGCCAATTAGTATGAAACGTCGTTTGTCGACTTGCAAACAAGTCGACAACACGACAATCTTACTATAGAATGTCGACTTGCCAACTTAAAACAACACGACATTCTATACAAAGATTGTCGTGTTGTCGTGTTGTCGAGTTGCTTTTCATACAACACGACAGTAGCTCAGGGCCACCATACATTTCTGTGAAAAATGGACCGAATTATCCATTTCAATGGGTGGCACACCCCCATATTCACAATATATGTAAGTGTCCCCCGGGTTTTCTGTCCAAAGCATTTGTACTTTTCATATGTACCCCACTTCGGAACAATTATCATCATCTACACCGTAATATTACCAGTACAGAGTTTCAGTGTGTTTGAAAACGTTTAAATTTGTAACTAGTTCAAAGATTTTACTCACAAGACTGAGCATCACGATGAAGGCCGATATATAAGCTGTTAAGTAAAAGATGCCGACATCTTTAAGTCCAGTCCAAAAAACAGCTAGTTCTTCATCTGCAAGTACTTTTGATGTGCCATAACCTATACATAAATTGTACAAAAATATATGCAGTAACTGTAAATATACAATTACATAGTATGTCTTATGAAAGTGAGATACACGTAAAAGAATCTTCCACTATCCAACTGGTGGGAAGTGATTTTGCTATGGTTTATGCTGCATTTCAAGGCTGATTTAGTCCTTCTTGAGATAAGAACATTAAAGGTACAATTCTACAAAAATGATTTGCATATCGTTTGCACTATACATTTGAATGCTTACTTCGGTCCATTAAAGGCAAAATTCTGCAATATGATTAATAAGTGTGTTGTTGACCACCATGACGTTATTATCATTAGTAGTACATAATTATGACAATTGCTTAAAATGTAATATACAGTAAATAATTACATTATGCGAGAACTATAAATTTATAGTAAACCGGTGACTTGGACGCGAAACTCAACAATTTCGCTTGTAATATATACTTAACATACCATAGTGTTTCAGATCTATTTCGTTTATTTTTTGTTCATTATACAGGAGATGGAATAATGCAATTGCTATCAAAGGAATTGTCATCAAACTTGTGAGTAGTATCCACACCACCTTACATGTGTAGCCAAGGACAAGCATCTAAAATAACAAACATAACAGGCATTTGATTTGTTTCATTTAATCGAGACACGATATCTGTGTAAACATTCCAGAGAATAAGACCATCTCCCTTCCAAATACCAGAAATAAGATGTTCATACAGAATGTAGGTACCTATTAGGTCAATTAGATTCCATTTACAAGTAATGCTATGTGAATTCCAAAGAGTGCAATTCAAAAAAGTGGCTGCGCTTATTTATCAATATTCTGAGAAGATATCAATTTGAGAGTAATTGTTATTAGAGTTGTTCAATGAACAACATTCTGGGGAGGGGCGCTCGGGTATAAAGTGGGTGCCCACATTCTCTGAATGGTTTAAAAAAAGACTAAACAAGTGGTCCGGGTAAGTGGTGCAGGGGCACGGTCAAAAGTGACTTGTGTTATTGTGATAGACAGCCAATTACATTTCACTATGGTTTAGTAGGTACATGAGATACTAGACTGTTTACAGGCACTGCATGGATAGCGTAGCGAAATCGGAAACGAACATAATGAAACTCGCAATTCCGCGTTTAGTGAAAGAGCAAAATTATCATGAAGTTATCTTGTACAATATAGAGTTGTGGGTTCCATTAGGTTCCTCACTATTAATGCAACTTTTCGATTATTGTTAATCATGTTCCCGGAGATCATTTTTTTATCATATACTCCCGCATACACCCTTGCAGAGTGATCAAAAGCCATACAGATACTTACTAAAATGTTAAAAGCTCTTCCGACACCGTTTCTTCTAGTTGTCATAAAAATGTGTCTGCTATTTTCTCCGGAAGATAGTGCTGCAACTATGAGGAATATAGTACACAATATAAACGTTGAGATAGTGATACCCATAACTGCGTATTCTGTAAATGATAAGCTGAAATAAAAACGTAGCATTAGGATATGCAGTCGCGAAAATACTGTACTGTATTTAAGATTATATCAATGCTCAACACTATACATCTTTGTTAAAAAAATCAAATATGGCTAATTTTACAATAGAACGCATCTGAATAATTTTAAAAGCATTGTAATTTAATGGAATAGTGATCTATTTAAAAAACTTATATACCACGCAGAGTTCATTTTTATTTTTCAAAAGAACAAGTTCTAAGAGATACTTGGGTTATTGACGTTCTAGATCTAATAATTCTATAAATTATTGTTAAAATGCGTATGTTATAGGCTCGCACACTAATTATTTCCTGGCACCAGGTTCAGTTCTCAAAGTTAAATTTTTATAATGTATCAGTACTTTGAGCAATTTGAGCCCGGGGGGCTAGTCAATATGAAAATGGGTACCCATGTTCCAACATGGCTTTTCAAAAATGTCCCTAACGAAGTGAAATTCTGCAAAAAATACACCCCTAAAGAAGTGAGTTTTTTGAAAAAATATACCCCTAAGGAATTGACTTTTGGGAAAAAATAACCCTAAGGAAGTGTCACATCTCAAAAAAAACACCCCTTTTCGTGATTTTAGCACAAAAAAAGCGCGTTACGCTCCGGCAGTTCGAAAAACATACCTTTCACGCGAAATTTTGTTGGAACATGTGTACCCACTTTCATATTGACTGCACCTCCCGGGAATTTGAGTCCGGGATTTGAGTTCATTATTAATATTAGGTCAGTTTAAAAAAATGTACTAGAACACACTTTACCAGACTAGGACCCAGACCCGGGACCCAGACTGAACCAATATGGGACACTCTATCGGAATACACTAGGTTGAGAACTTCAAAGTGCATACTGAGAACTGTGGCGCGAGAAAGCATTGGGATTGAAGGAAAAGTATAGGCTGGAATATAGGGGTATCTATCCAAATCCCGGCTCCAAACTTAGGCATGTCTAAGAAATGGGAATTAGTGCCACATAACCACATAACATTACCAAATTGAACAATGGTTACTTACAATCCGTCCATTTCTATCAACGTTCTTGTCTTAAACACAGCAAATAATAGAGTTACTGTCCATCCCGTTAATCCCATAAACATGAGTATCCATGTCAGCAAGCTAACGCATGGTGTTCCTGCCAAACACTTCCAGCAGAATGACTCGCTCATCTTCCTGTCTGAAAGTGCAGAGTTTCAAAACTTACCAAATTATCAACATCGAAATGCGAACTGAATAATGCAAAATGGTTTAGGATAGAACGCCTTTTTAACCCTAGATTGTAAACTTTAAAAACCTTCATACCGTTTTTAGTAAATAGACAATTCCATCTACATTTTAGGATGTCAAATTCGTGGTATAAAATGAGTCACAGGACAATCCCGGGAGGACACTCTGTGACAGTTTTTTTAATAGGGAATTACTACGTTCACTATGCAAAGTCATTTTTTAAACAAATTTTATTAAAATTGCAGATATTATCGACGCTGCAAATTTTGTTTCGAAGGTTCTAAAGGAAAACTATTTATTTAATGTCCCGCGAGGATGACAAATTTATCGATTTAAATCAAGTCAGATGTAATGTCCAAGACACCACCGAATATATCGCTGTCTTGTCAACAAGAAACTAGTACACTCCTTTCCAAAAAATATTTATAATTAGCAAAACTCAGATATTAATCAACGAAGAAGCTGCGTTCATGGATGAGGTCTTCATGGCATTCAGCCCTGAGGAACGTTTTAAGCGTAGTGGGACCAGAGAATTAAGGGACAAAAAGACTACTGTCTTGGAAGGTCAAACATGTTACGAAATTACAAGCATATAAAATCTAAAATCTGATAGAACACCCTACTTGACCTTTACACTTGCTTTGCTTTTTCAGCTGTGTTCCATAAAAGATTTGTGCCAATATGTAATTAAATATACTGCACTAACATCGTAAAACTAGACTGACCTCAGTCCCTTTTGGGTGTTTTTAAACCTTATTCATTTATAACTTGTCAAAATTTTCTTGTTTACACCATTACCTTTTACCCAGTATCAAATGTTCACCCAGTATCAAATGTACACCCAATATATACCAAAATAGCATATATTAAATAAATCAAGTATTGACACTTTTTAGGGACTTACATGATTTTTTCTGCTCATATGTGTAATATTACACAACCAAATATTATGATATTTTACAATAAATGATATTACAATAATAATATGCAGAAAACAGTCTGGACTACAGCCTACGTAAAACCAACGTATAACCGAGTAACCTAATATTACGAGAAACTTGTGTGTATAGATTGGAATAGGGGTGTATACAGCTCCTCTGTGAAAAACCCATATACTCGTTAATAAAACAAAAAAATGCTATCCCGGCATTGAATAGGCTCTATGAGTTAAAAGTTGATATCAAAATCAGACAGACGTAGTCATACTCATATATTAATTAAATCGGCAATGAAGATATTCCCAGGGGGTACTCAAGTTATTTTTTGTTGGGGTGTGCAGCCCAGTCAAAAATTTTGGATTTGGATTGTACACGTCTTACTGTATTTTTTTTTATTGTTACCGTAAAGAATTCAAAAATTGGTTAGGTAGGCCTGAATCCACATTTTGTGAAATATAAGGGCAGCAATCCAAAATTTTAAAATATTTGAGTATAGCAATGCATTTTTACGCAAACTGACTGATACAAACCAAATTCCTAAATTTGTTTATGGATACAAACCTAAAATTAATTCAAATTATTTGCTGTAAGCAGTGAGCAGCAAACCAAATTTTCGAATATCTTTACGATAGCAATCCATACAGCAAGAAGCATACAATTCAAATCCGGGGGGGCACTCTCTTTTATATGAGGTAGGGGTGTGAGGCCCAGGGGTCCAAACCCTGACCCAGAAATATCCCCGGAATTGACAAAATACCTACCCTGAAATATCCTTGGCCCCAAAAATCATCGCCTGTTGCCAGAAAAAATTGACAAGCAAAAATGAATTAAACGCTGAGGACGATCAAAATCTCCAAAAAAATCATTTTGACCGAAATGCCCGACAGTTGGCAACTATGCCACTCTAAAATATCTTAAAAAAAACACCCTGAAATATCCCCTCAGGTCAAATACCCACCCTGAATTATCCCAGAAGTGAAAATGACCCACCCTGAATTATCCTGGTAGCCCAAAAAAGCGACCCTGAAGGGCGGCACATGTATATATAGACCGATATAGGAAGTGCCCCCCCGATTCAAATCCAAAATGTTCAACTAGGCTGCACATCCCCACCAAAAAATAACTTTTGAGTACCCCCAGGGAAAGTGGTAGAATGTTCCCGCGCGGCTAATATGCATCAACCATCAGTTTTCCAGTTTTGTAGAATGGTATTGGATATCGTGTCAGTCACCAATAATTTCAACGTTTTAAGAAACAACCATGTGGATTTCCAGGGTATATTATGACAGAGTTAAATGGCGTATATAGATTTTAAAATTAGAAAACCAGATATTGTATAAGGAATTCCATAAGAAAGCTTGAAAATCAATTACAGCTGTCAACTTGTAGTTTAACAAGTTGTTCGTTGTTATCATTTCATTTAATATCTAAATTGCAAGGTACGACATGTGGTACACCTGGGACTGTTACAATAGTCCCAAATTACACCTAAAACTTTCAAAAATGTTTGAAATAAAGTTTGTAAACCACACTAATATTGCTCGTCAAGGGAAAAAAACCCATTACGTTCAGTCCAAATGTCCTACCTGTTTGCGTACTAATGTTGATACTATTTAACGTCTCCGTACTTGATGCTACAGTCATTGTAATGTAGAGATTTTTCCACAACCAATACGAGATGCCTCAGAGAAGAAGGTGCTAACTAATGAACTACTCATATGAAAGGCACAGCATACTGTCTGAATGGTAGTGAGTATGCATGATTTAGTGGTGATATCAGTTGATGATGGTTCACATCAAGGTACGTCCTTGAAATACACAGTAACGGAGTACAAGAGTGAATGGTACATAGCGACTGGTGATCACATCACCTTCTCACATGACAACCAACAACTGACAAGTTTGAAATGTTGTCACCGGCAGACTAATTCGTCATTAGTAAAACTATAAAGTAAAACTTCACCTTTTAGTCAACTACTCGAGCTGTAATTAAGCGCTGAGGTCACGTTACCGGGGTCACATTTCAATGTATCATTACCGTCATATTTTTCTATTTTTGTGACATAATACTGTGAATAACAAGCAAATACTTTTGTTATATAATGTAAAAATTATTGATACGATAATAATCATTCAGGCAGTTTCAATGAGATAGCAGATTTTCTTTGCATTTGTTAATAATTTTTAATGTGAGGTCTCCTCGTATATCATTTACTTTAAATTTAAATGCAATGAGTAACCACGTCGCTGTACAAAGTCTACACACCCAGTGACATTTAACAACAAACCGTGATATCGGCATCTAACCAGTGGGTTATCAGAACCAACATTGGTGTTATCTTTTGAAAGTTTTCAAATAGGAACCAAATGCACTGATCCAACCACATGGTGTGATTAAAAGTGCATATTGTACGAGAAATAAAACATGTGAACTTGCTGGAATGCTGTCCCTTCAAAGTGCATGTGTTCCTCTAATATTTATTTATATGCAATGAATAATATATCTCAAATAAATAAATTTATACTATGGAGAACATCTATCGATCAATAGATGATGTATTGCAGTTACAGTAAGTGCATCTTTTAAGTTAATAACTCAAAAGATGTAACACTAATTAATAGTGTCAAACTGTCAATCAATTTAATAAAACATTTTGAATATACACGCATTTGCACAGTATAAACATTGGCAAAAAGGCACACTTGAACCACAGACTGAGACAATTTTAACCGCGGTAACGGACACATATTATTTTCTAAATCAAACTTATATCCCGGGTTCTGTCTCGTGTTATAACATCAGGGCGGTATATTTTCTTCTAGTGTTGTGATACACACGTAACAAAACTAGGTAAAGGGGTTATGCAGTTTCATGCTTACTTAGTTTTAGACATTATAAGATTTATGACAAGATTTTTGATGTATCGTAATTAGCACACAACCATCACTCACAAACTGACGGAAGGAATGCTAAAGGAAAATGTGACCTTGTTTTATATTCTAACAAAAACATGGCTGATGAAACCTAGATTTTAAATTAAAAGTAGAAAATACAGCTGCTGGTTAGGTCAGAGTCACGGCAGAATCAGACCTATGTTTAAGCTGTAGAAAGTAACAAAAGGTAGTCCTTACCTGACTTTATAACATATTTCGTAACCTTTAGCCTAACACTTAAATACAAAAATTTTACACCACTTTAGTCGGCCCAGTACCTCCCAATACATTAATTCTTGTAGCATAAAAGGCTATCCGTGATCTTGTAATGGTAAAAGTTCATTATTGAATGGGGGTGATAGATAAAACTGCTTGGATTATTAAGGTGAACCAGCTGTTAGAATTTTAATAGGAACTATCTGGGTGGTTTAATATATAATAATTTTTTGCAATATTCATTTTTTTACTTCTGAAGAACATTTTGTGGTAGTTTTTTTATTTGGTACTTAATTTAATTATCTGGTAAATCCGACTATTAATCGAGCCAAGGATTTTTTCAGAAATGTTAATCTTTTAGAAATGGAAATGGAAGGAGTATTCAGAAATTATTTCATTATATCACTCATAAAAACAATATTGGGTAAATTAGTAAAAGCATAAAAATATGTAAAAAAAAATGTTTCTAATTGACAAACAGAAACAGAAGATAGTTTGTCAAACAAATTTCAAATAAGTGCATACATTAATATAGCAATTGTTTAAATAAGACCTACTATACCGTCCGTTAAATAAAAAAAAGTATGAAAATACTTTTTATTTGCGAGAATTAAGTCTGTTCGGATATATAAATACAGTATTTGATTACTATGGCTAAGTACTTAACAAAGGCATAATTTTGCTACAGAGTCAAACGAGCATATAATTAAGACAAAATGTTTATGTCAAATCGTCACCACTTACTGATTTAATTAACTCAAGTTATGAAATAAAAACACTGAAATATCTGCATAATCATTGGCAAGTCCCGTGTGCTATTTCATGCAAACATTTCCTCTAAAGCATGTTAAATGAAAGCGTTTCATCGTTAATGATTTTATACACCTTCCAAGACCTTCCTGCATATCTGCATATTTCCCATTAAATGATATACACTGATATATATATTTATAAGCGTTAGTCTAGTGTGAATGTCGTGACACATGCAGTAATAATACATTTGGAACCTAGCTATGATTTCAAGGAAGAATAACAAAACTTCTCACCTGCTGAGTTCCTTTGCTTTGCACCTTCGTGATTTAAATATTTTAATTCCGTTTCACTCGACATCCTCATGCTTTTCCGCCACGTAAAGTCTCCATTTGCAGATTTTGTCACCATGTGTTCGTCTTTATTGTGATCTAGTCTATATAAAACTCGAAGCTTACTCCCAATGGAAATCTTATTTTCAGGCTCTGATATTGTTTGACTTTGAGCGTAATATGAAGATTGATCACAAATTCACGTCATTCATGTTTTCTATAAAATTTTCGGCAACATTTTATAATATAGGTCAGCAATATTACATGTTTAGCATGTCGCTGTAGAAACCAAGTTACATGTAGCTATCCAGTTCACACAAAAGACTATTTTACTAATAACATGTATATAGGCATTTATCAATGAATAATTATGGGTTGTGTGCAAATCTATGCAAGTAGAGTTGCACATTCGTTGATTGAAATCCGGATTGAAATACACGTGACAATCTGGGACAATTTGAAAATGACGAACCCCTTGACGTGACAATTCAAACATGCTAATAGTTATGATCGCTTATTAAAAGCTGGTTAGCTTTGTAAAAGATTAAAAGCAAATGGGATTGTGTGAAAACGGGATGAAAACATAAATATTACATTAACATTAAATTACTTTAGAGTATATCAAAACCAAATGAAATCTCGTATCATGCAACTTGTTTAAATATTTCAATTACTGATAAATATAGTTCCACCCAATTCGGTCGATATAGTGCGTGATATTCATGATAATTCCTGGTAATAATTACCCAGCATACCCTCCTTATAGATACTCCGCATACCCATTGCTGTGCTAGACGTGCTTCCTGGAATTATATTAACGATTTTTTCTTTCCTTTTTGTGACATGCAACTAGTTTTTTCAGCGACGTCTTTGCAAATGCTATTGGTCAGATTGTCTTATCACACTCTGGTGTCAAGGGAACACACATTTTTAAAAACACAAATTTTTTGACTGCATCACGGGATTCTGACATTGTTATGTGTGTACCGCGAGTCATGTAGTATCTTGGCCCGGAGTCTGGGGCATTGCTTGATGCACGTATCTATTCATGCAAAAGCATCTTTCTGGTACACCCGTGCAAAATTCATAGCTACACCAACCATCCTGCTTTTTGGCAAGACTATAAAAAGTTTACACTTACCTATTTAATATGTAGCAAACTACACATTTGACTTTGTACACTTGGAGGTCCAAGACGCCGCACTATGACTGCTTTACATTATCGTTATAAACGTAGTCATCTAATTTGCAAAATGGTTTTAACCTGCTGTAATTCTCAAAGGATCACTATACTATTATGACCTATTCAAAGTGTGTTATTCTATTTTAGATATAAGTATAAAGCTGCTTTAAGTTATTGATATTGTAAATATGCAACTAAACACTTTTCACTTGATCTAGTTTTAGCAAGGGGTTTGTTAACCTTGTCACAATGGGTCAGCAAACACGATTTTTCTGACTAGGATTACTCAACCATTCAAGTCAGAGCCAGATTCCCGACAACATCACGCACCACTGCAATGCATATGGATATGTTTATATGTATTTATACTTTATACTAACCATATTATTATACGAATAGCGCATCATGTATCGCTAGTACTCGATCGGCGTTTTGTGATCTTTTGTTTTCTCGTGCAGTAAACGTCTAAAACAAATGGCAAACAAGTGGCTGACATCTCACTTTCTTGCATATTTTAGCAGACTTCTTTTTAGAAATAATACAACATTGTACTGAAAGTATGCAGCATATTCACATTTGGCATTTATAAAGCACATTCCAAATGACCGCATTTCCCCCACACATAAACAATGCAAAACATATTAGGTTATCATAATATTGCCATAAGTTGTTCCAATTTTTTTAATTAATTTTAAAACGTCAGAGTCGATTGACCATATTTTAAACATTGATATATTTTGGGTAATCTAAACAGTATATTTTTAAAATTGCTAAATTTAAATAATGATATTATGTTGATTATAAGCCTCCAGCGAATGTTATTACGTCATGGGGCATACAGACAGACACGTATATCTATAGTACAATGCTTCTGGTAGATGGCGACACTAAACATCAATGAAGAATGGAACTAAATACAATAGAGGGCATGTGCAGCATTTCCTTGAAAATTGTGAACATTTCGTTTTCTATATAATATTTATAAACATAACTTGCAGGTTGCAATGATAGCTCATGTCATAAGCAGTAACTAATGACATTCTCTAGACTTGCACAAGTCTAAAATGATAATTTTTTTTGATAATGTTATTAATATTATGTTTCATAATCATTAAAACATGAATTTTATTTATTACTTTACATTT
>JAOXYB010039729.1:0-10495 GCA_028565635.1 Phoronis ovalis | reverse complement strand
TAATTGCCATTCAACACAACTTGCCTCTGCCACTTGAGGTGAGATTATGTAGATGGTCTATTAGTTTGTAGGTAATATACCTTTTCAGCATGGTCTATAAATACTCACGTTTTGTTACCTATTATGTTAACTGTACTGCCTATTTGCAAACAAAACCTGTATGACATGGATTTTAATGCACTAGAGACACAGTAATTTTATCAACAGTTAGACCTTTATAAAAATCTGTAACTACGCTATATTTTACTTCTACTAGAATCTTGCTTCCAGCATACAAAGCTAGACTCTGTCTCAACTATGGCGATTTGCCTACTGACTCAATGTTGCCTGACTCATTGCTAATTCTAGCAACAGCAGGAGATCGTATCATAAATGTGACTAACAACAGTAGCCAGCCCAAGTTAGCTAGGAACATTTTTAGGAAGTTGGTCAGTTATGTAAGGAAGCTGTGTCATGTAGTCCCTCAGTTAAGTAATGAAGTTAAGAACATTTTATGATAAAGGTAGATTAGCACAGCTGTAATTTATTTGGAAAGATGTGTAGATAGACAAGTTGTAAAAATAATAAAATAATTGTACAGTTTTAACTATTAAAATGTTTACCATATATCAAATTTGTTATTGTCAGCAAATGCATTTCCGGTCAATTTGTGTGTACTGAGAGGCCTTGTTCAGCAACTTGCCATGCGGTCGGTGATCCTCATTATGAGACTCTTGATGGGAAAATTTATGAGTTTCAAGGTGCTTGTGGTTATGTGCTAACAGAAGACTACTGTGGTGGAGTCGAAGGAACATTTAGGTAGGTCAAACCGGAAACGAAAGTGGACAGTTTATTGCACACCACCAAAATGTAAGTAATGTATATTTTCAGTGACAGTTCATGTTAACATGCAATTTACCTTTTGTGTAACAATACGTGGATTGTCCTTTTTATTAATATCATATGCTCACATTTTTACTAGAAAAATAATTGTGAATCTGATTTGAATGTTGTCCTTTTTCACAACCCAGCAATTACTTTATACATTTTTAATAACTTGCAAAGGATTAATATATTAATCTGACTTTATTTAAATGTTTTGAAAAAATGTACTTGTTAATTAATACGTAATCGTTATAATGTCGATCCTCACTATTACAGAAACACATGAAAATTTGTAAGTGCTTTATGTAAATTAGAAAACTAATACATTATTACACATAACTTTAAGTTTACTCTCTTTTAGAATCACAGTAGAAAATGTACCTTGCGGATCATCCGGTGTTTCTTGCACGAAATCAGTCAAGATATACTTACAAGACACGGTTATTCACCTTATACGGGGAGCACAGCCTATTGTGAGCAGAAATGCATGGGCTCTACCTAATACTACTCACCCAGAATATGAGATCACAGAAGTAGGAATGTTTACCTACATAAAGACTTGCATAGGTAAGCGATGCCGCTTTAGAAATCTGCTTGGTCAGAACTGATACCACAGCACTCAAAAGTTGAAGGCTAAATGTTAGTTTCACACAGAATAAATTATATATTCGTTTACATTTATTGTATGTGATATTTTGTACATATAATGAAAATGAATATTGTCTTAATTTATGATTTTAGGTCTTACTGTCCAGTGGGATGGTCAGATGTCTGTATACGTTACCTTAGATGCTCAGTATCAAGGAAAGGTTTGCGGCTTATGTGGCAACTTTGATGGCAATAATAATAATGACTTTAGGGCTCGCTCAGGTCAACTTGAAAGTGGTGCCTATGCATTTGCAAACAGCTGGCGTACTCGAGAATCTTGCCCAGAACCAGTAATTGTCGAACCCTGTGATGTCAATCCAAAGAGAAAACCATGGGCTATCAATGCCTGTGCAACACTGAAATCTGAAGTATTTGCTGCTTGTCACCATGTGGTATGTTTTCTAAAAATGCTTGATTTTTTATAACATTTTTTGGTGAATCGGTCGATCATGACTGATAATTTTTAAAATTAAAGTAAAAAACAAGATAAACATTGACAAACTGAAGAGCTAACTAAACATAATTCAAACTAGTCTGAGCTAAACTAAGTTTTTATTTCATACTTTTTTGCTTCTTTAGGTAGAAGTGGAGCAGTATTACAAGGATTGCGTATTTGATTCCTGTGGATGTGACATGGGTGGGGATTGTGAGTGTTTATGCACTGCCATTGCAGCATATGCAAGAGAATGCGCAAGATATGAAATACCAATAAAGTGGAGAAACAACAAACTCTGTCGTAAGTTTTGTGTGTTCTTTCAGTCTACTTTTTATACAGTTCCCATTACCAAGAATATGCCAGCTATTTAGGCAATTTTGTTCAGAAAAAGTGAAATACTACTTTGTGATATTCCTGATTGCAGCATATATGTGTGAAAATGGCATGGTCTACAAAGAATGTGGCACTTCCTGTCCAGCTACGTGTGATGGTTCACCCAAAGGGGAACATTGTTTGTCTCGCTGTAATGAAGAATGTGTCGAAGGCTGTTTTTGCCCCGATGGCCTAGTGCTTCAAGATGGTAAAATGTTTATCCAAACAATCTATTAATAATTCTCTAGTATTTTAATACATGTAGCAGGGCTAAAATATCTTGTATGTAATCCCTAAACATGTACTAAGAATTTATTTGATATATTCACAAGTCAAATGCTAAAAAAATTATAAAATGTGCATTAATTGTTCAAGAAAAGGTAGTTGCATTTTCTGGAAAAGTCACACTGCAATTGATGAGATTTATAAGCTGGTTGGATATCTCGAGTGGTTATAGCATTTTGTGTGTTGTAGTGAATTGTTATCTGTTAACTATATATATAATTAAATATTTTCAAGATAGAATATGTGCAAAACAATTATTCATTTATATCTTTTGGTTAGTATCAAATTTATAACTTCTTGTTTAACATCCTATAGTAAAATCATAATTTCTATCAATGTTAATTATTGCAATAATTGGTATTTTGAAGATGGGACCTGCATCCAACCTCAAGCCTGCAATTGTACGAACCCAGAAACTGGTATTGAGTACAAACCAGGAGAAGTAATTGAAGTAGATCAATGCAAAACGTGGTAAATACCAAAATCATAAATAATGCTATTTGCTAGCAGATCCTCACATGTCTGGTTACATTCCCAAATTTGTCTATCTGTAAACTTTTCATGGCATATACTTTTATATATTATACATGTATACTATCCTCTTTATTTTGTCGAAACTTTGTTCACAAGCTTTTTATATTCTTATATTCAGACCAACGTGTCTAGTGGTAATCAGCCAGAATGATGTCTGTTCAGCTAATGGGGTCGTAAAATTCAAAAAATCAATTGTTAGTGTTAATAGTAAAATTTTTAATTTTTTGTGAACTAGACAAGATTATTTAGATGAAGTGTTATCAGTTTTCTGTTACCACAAATCACTGTACGTTGCAAGTGATGAATAACTAAATGTTCCTATGCTATGAAGTCTATAACATTACATTTTTAGTACATGTACTGACAGTCGCTTTGAATGTATAACTAAGCCAGAATGTCTTCCTCTCACTACCATTCCACCTACAACTACAGAAGGTATGTATTCATGTAGGATTTTAGATTGGGGGGCTCACGTATTATAAAATTGCTGCATATTTTGCAATTTCTAATTTTTCGTGTTAATTTTTTGTTAAATATTTAAATGTAGTTTTTAGCTTGCTGGCCTTGTTGGCAGGTTAATGCTGTACTGCTTGATGGTTATCTGTGGTTATCTGCTTTTTTATTGTCCTACAAATTAAGTTCGATATTAGCCTAGATTTTTTCACAAAATAGCTGACTGGCGCCATACTTTTTCTGTGATAACCCATTTGTGCCCTATTGAAAAACCCTGTCATAATCTAGGTTTGTATCGATTGTGCATGTGATGAACATATGACCTTTGACCTTAACCTATTTTTTGTGGACAAGTGGAGTACATTTGTTTGCAATCCAACATATAAGTGCATGCACAAGTGCAGGTTAAGTAACCTCATGCACCCAAAAACCACCACTGACATGTTATTGGTAAAGGCTGATATATGTCACTAGCTACGTAATTAAAAAAATAGTAATAATGAATTTTTGCATTTACAAGGTCATATCACGTACTAATTGTAAATTACATGTGTAGCAATTTGGGAATTTAGTTGTAACTATTTAAATTATATTTCTATTTATAATTAAAAGTATTCAATTATAGATAGCAACTTTGTTGACTAAATTGAGGATGTGGTTTCTAGGAACCATGTTTAATTATGTATCCTATTGGAGACCTATTTACAATAGGTGATGGCATTTAAATCATTTGCTTGTGGTCAGTAAGTAGTTGCATACGTTATACTGTCATGTAAATCTGTGCTTTAATTATTCCACAGAACCATGCAAAGGAGTTTTATGTCCAGATGGCTACTGCGGTAAGCCATGTGATAACATCAAAGATTGTTTAGATGGAAGTGATGAAGAAAACTGTCGTGAGTATAAAAAGTACAACTTGACAATCAATTGGCAATTTGGAAATTGCTGTGCTGGAGCCAGCATTCTGGAAAATCTGTTTCATGATATTGCTGTTTTAGCTACACTAGTTGCTGGATATCTCAGTACTCAATATTTTAAATAGAGAGTTTTTACACTCAGTTTTTTTCAATACACGTTACCTAGCAATACTTAGTACCAGTGCAAGTAATGTTTTTATTACTAATTGTTAATGTTTGTTAAATCACCTGTGTTTTGCAGCTACAACAACTCCACAAACTACAACACCACAACCTACTTGTCCCGATCCAAATTTTGAATTGGTAAATCCATGCCCTGAGTGCAGAAGAAGATTATGCCATGCATTTAATGAAGTAGGAAAGTGCCATGAATTAAGTGAAACTTCCTGTTGTGCTTGCAAAGAGGGTAGGTGTAAAATGGGAGATGTTTGATATCATTAACACTCCACTCCACAAGAAGTATAGTTACTTATTTATCAACTCTGTTACAAAAAAATTACAATTAGTATCAATGCGGTATTTAAAAAATTCTAGAAATTCTGATAATTTTTTCTTACGAATAAAATTGATGCTGTAATCAATCCAAGGATTTAACAGGGTTCTCTGCTTGCTAGTGGAGTGTAAATATTATTTATAACATTTGTTATATTTCACTGACAGTATGTCAGAAGGTAAACAGAAGCTAGCATGTTCAGAAGATGGACTGACTATGAATTATTTCTAGCTTCAAAGTAATAAGCAAATAAAAAACAGTACAGCACACAGCATTTCAGGATATTTTAATCATTTTGCTATACAAAAATGCTGTGTTTCAGTAACAGATTAAAATTTCAGGACTTTTTGTGTTTTTTCAAAATAAACTTTGAAATAAAAAAGAAGCAACCAATTCTCTGGAGTAACTATACTTTTAATTTGCACTCCTGTTTGTTTTTGTTCGGTGACCTGGAATTTCGGAATAATTCAAATATTTTAAAATTATGTAATCATGGAAAGTCTGAGTCTTGGTAGGAGTCTTCTGAAGCCATTGTCACAAGGTAATCAGAAAAGTTGGCACTTTCTGCATTTTGTTTTTACGCATTGCAAAGGCTTACTGGCACTCATGCGCTGAAAGAGATCACCCTCATCACAAAATTTCATAATTCTATTATTTAAAACAACACTATATAATTTATTTTATAAACATTTGAGAGCAAGCTGATTCCTCTATAATTAAATAGAACTCTAGGGTCATCAGTCGAATTTTTTGGAATCAGTACATTACAGATTTAGACCACACTGAGGGCATAAGCCCATAATTGAACATCACTTGAAATAGGTGCCTTAAAATTTTAGTGGTTTCATTATTTTTCATTACTTCATATGGGATATTATCTATACCAACAGCTTTATTATTTTTGGCATTTAGTGCGACTCTGTTAACTTCTTCAACTGTGATTACCTGATTTAAAGTGACATTTCCAACAGTATTTGGCTGATCAGATAACTCAAATTGCTTTTTCAAATCACATAATTTATACTATTATAAAATGGATCATCAAAAACATTTTTTGTCCCATCAGAGGGATAATTTTTAAAAAGAGATTCAAAATCATTTTTCCATCTATTTAAAACATCATGTGTGTTTTCTAAAACTTCTTTATTCATCCCAATAATTTCCAGTGGAATATATATATATATTATATTATATTATATTATATATATAATTTTTTTTTTCTTTTTAAAATTCTGTATTTACATTTTAATATTACTAGCTTATAATGTACTTATTCCACTATTAGTGTATACAATAAATAGCAGCCAATACTCTGGCATTTACTGTGAATAAAGTATATTTCTTCCAGAAAATTATCGTAAAGTCAGAGTAAAATTTCTTCCCAGATTTTTTACATATTTTTCTGAACAACAGTGTATTGGAAACATTATAATGGACTAATTCATATTGTATACATACCTTATCCCATTTTCACTTAAGTGCAGGTGTTTTGGAAAATAGTTGCCATGATGGGTAAATCTGATTCTTTATCCACATATAGTAGAAGCAGTAAAAGGTAAAAATATGTATTTTTTATGCTTATAGACACTGCATGGAATGGAACCTACTGTATCAAAAAACAGGACTGTCCATGTAAAGATAACGAAGGAAATGTCCATGAGGTATTCAGTACAAATAAAAATATATGTCGTGCCTATCATATATATGTTGGTCTAAGGATACGATTGATTTTCCCATCCACCTCAATAGTAACCTATTGTCTTCTAGTTCATAGGCTAACTCATTGTGGAAAATTCTGTTCAGTCACAAAAAAGATAATCTTGTCTCATGCTTACTCCCGCTTTTTTGTGCAGTTTTAACCAATTAACTTTTGTGTGAACTCTAAGAACAGACCACCTGATGGAATTAGTGAAACTGACCAACTTGCCATGCTTAGATGTAAACCCCTCAATTTCTGAAAAAAAAATGACGTTTTCAAATTGTGATTTCTCTCACTTTGTGCGAAATTATACTCACTTCCAAATAGAGATGTCCCCATGGCGACCCAGGGGCAAAAGAAAAGGAAAAGAGAAAAAAAGCTAAATAATGCGCTTGCCGGATCTATATTAGGCATGTGGATTACAGACGATGGCTCCTATTGGCTATCTAATGCCATATTCACGAACTAAGTTGTTCTCTCTTGATCTTATTAACATCATTTTTAGAAGAAAAAAGTTTCAAATGATTTGTTTTTATAATTAGTTTTTTAATGTTATTGCATTCCTGACATATTCAATGAAAATTATTGTTTGGAGAGTTGAAACATAATTGAACAAAACACTTTACTTACATTCACTTAGGTAGCCAATCGCAATGCATCAATGCATGGCTTAAATTTCATCTGCCAATGAAATAATTAGCTTCTAGAAAGAACTCGGTTATCACATGCCCTCCCTCTTGCACTACCTTTCTTGTAGTAACCTTCTGTATTAAATTTGGGCTTTACGGAGTGAATAGCTACACAAGTTCTCATTAACTGTCACTTGCATTGAATTCTCTATGCATATCCAGGCAGATGATCAAAGGACTGGTCAAGTTGTGTCAGAGTCTATAAATAAAGCTATGACAATTAAGATACAAAATATGAGAGATAAGAAACCATAAAATATAAAAGTTTTAAACAATATAGCAGAGATTTTTAGACTCTGAAAAGCAGTGTACTTCTTGTAAATATATGATTATATTTCTGTTTTTGATTTTTCAGCCTAATGAAAAATGGATAGACTCAGCAGATCCCTGTGTCGAATATTTGTGTATAAATAATATAATTGAATCTTATAACTATTTGGAAGATTGTCCTGATATTTTCTGCCAGCCAGTGAGTATTTAATCTCTTTAATTTTTATTTTTTAAAAGTATTGTGGCGTTTAAAATTATAAGGATTTCCGCCGTGTGTGGGTTTCTTTTCACGATAGAACTAACCAAACATTAAGGACTTGTTTTCTGCATTTTTTGTTAAGAAATTTATGTTCAACATAGGATTCAGTGCACAGTTTTGCCTATCAATAGCATAACAAAATTGAAAGTAGTCTATCCTGTTGATATGGGTGTATATAATTATTTATATATATTATTATTATACAGATAGATGCAGTACACCTTATACATTGTAATACATGTATCGTATTACAATAAATATATTGTCATTTTGTAGCACATGATTAGCTTATGTGTACAGTTATCTTGGCATCACTTTTTGAACTATGTCAAGGACATTTTGCTTGTCAAGATATTTTCCTTTTATAAATGATGCCATGTTATATAGTAAATCTCTTATGCAGTTGATTGGGTCATGTGTTTTTTAAAAAAACTGGAGGTACGTGGTTTTTTTTTTTCAATATGTTGTGGGCAAACTTTTTCCCTTCACATATCATAAGTCAAAAGAGTCCAAACAACTGGGCTTCATATAATTTGAGCTGTTTCCTTAACAGCTACCCAAGTCGTCCGGCACCCAACTCCTTGCACGCCTAATGTTATACATTATCCATATATACGACATCAGATCTGCATGTACAAGTAGCCGGGTTATTTATGTGTCAAAAATTATATATCTTAAAAATATGAGAAAGTAAATGTAAGTTATAACATGTTTAACATGATCTTATCGTTGATTATTTTAAAAAACGCAGACAATACAGTAAGCATATGTTGTACAGTAGGTTAGAGAATAGATGGAACTAATGTATACTATTTTTTCAAAATAAAATAACAGTAATTTTTTTTAAAGCGCAAAATGTTTGTTTTTTGTAATAACGAAATAGCGGGATATATAGACTGTAAACAATTAGCGGAAAACAAAATAATTATAATGGAAGATGTTTTATGACATTTGAAAGGCATAATATGTATCCATATTTTTTGTGTAGACATTTAATTTTAGAATCAAAGCTAATCATATAGAATTTTCTCCATTTTGTGCTTCGCCGAGGTATAAATCCTGATTACGTTTGGTACGGAGTTGAGAATATATCAAAGTATAAAAAAATGTATACCTCTAGACTTTTTTAAATGTGAAAAAAGTGATTTTCATGGAAAGAACACAATTTTGAACTTGCCGTTAAAATTATGTCAGGGCATTACTAAAAAAAATTGAGGCAGTGAATTAGCTTTTAAACAAAAAATATGTTTTTCTAATACCTAAAACCGCCTTAAAAAGGTGATCATTTTTCAAACACCTCCTAAACGTAGATAACGCAATTCTCAAAAATGCATCATTTAGACATTTTTTACCAGCTTTTATCATCTATCTATTAAAATCTATTAGTTTCTGACATGTGGCAGCATGGACAGTGTTTGAGAAGAATTACTGAAAGTGACGTAGTAAGAAAAACGGAGTGTCATGAGTGTGTAACTGCTATGTATCAACCATCTCTATGGAAGTTGTCAGTAACTGTGACTGAACTTTATGATATGTGTAATTATTGGTATCCCAAAAATGTTTACTAAAAAAGCGCTTGGCATCCTAGTTTGGCAAACCAAACTCTAGTTTTAAAATAAGATGGTGACGAATTGAACTAAAAGTTAACGTTTATTTGTTACAAAGGATAAATGAGGCATGACATTACTCTGCACTTATATCTGTTGAATAAAATCCACCAATATACATGTTTGCTAAGGTGATGCTCAATGTTTGTTCATCACAGTTACGGGTACATTAGGATTCAGTACATATCACAAACTGTCTCTTTTTTAGCATCAAGTAAAGTATACACTACCTGGAGAATGTTGTCCGCACTGCAGTAAGTAAATAGTAATTCATCCTGGGCATTGGTGGTTTTAACTGGTGTTTGCTCAAACCCCCTCAAATAACAAAAATCTTATGAAACTAACCAAAATTTTAAAATAGCAACATTTGCTAAAATTTGCATTAAAAATAAAAAAACATCGACCTTATATCATAGGACTGTCCCCCTCCTGTAAGTTTGGATTTAAATGCTTGTCAAGAAAATAAGTTGGGATCAATGTTTGACACAAATTATCTACATTATGCATCACATTTTTTGTTATGTTAAATAATTTGGTAATTATGGCATGTAAATAGATTAATCCTAGGAAGTTTATAACGTTTCTTTAACCTCTTCTGAATCCTGAATGGGCTGATAATAGTCAATGTGGCAGTTAACCCAAAAATCAAAATTACAAATTAATATTAATGGATATTTTTTTACTTACCTTCAGTGGAAACCTCAACAGTAAGTACATCCCTGAGTACAACAAGCACATCATCAACTGTTAGTACATCCGTGACTGAACCAAGTACGTCAGTGCCTCCCACTGTGACTACGACAACTACAGTAAAACCAGTCTGTGATATGTCGTGTCACGTTGATTTTGATTGTGAAGAAGTTGAGAACATACAATCTTCACTACTAGCCTTTTGGAATGATGTAGAAGACAAAGATCTGTGTAAAAATTGTGTTTGCTCACCACCTGCGGAAGTGTTAAATCCTGACA
>JAOXYB010039728.1:0-28105 GCA_028565635.1 Phoronis ovalis | reverse complement strand
TTCTGCTGTTGCCAATGTTTGTGTTTCACTTGATAACCTTTCAGTTCATCCAAGGTTCTCTGTAGAGATCTAAAAACAAAATCAAAATTACAAGATTTATCACTTTAGCATTTAGAAAAAAATGCTATCTGATGAGATGACACGGAAAGATGTCCTGATGGTGGTTACCTATGAAGCCATTCATGTTGTATTAAGACATACAAATATCATGTACAACATATATAAAAGGACCATATGAAACTTTGGGTATACTATACCATATAACATGAAGTGCATTAGTAGCAGTAATAAAAATTACTCCAATATAAATTTAGTCCAAAACTAAATCTTACTTTTCAGCAAAAACAGCTTTTGGCCTTATCTCAAGACCTTCATCAGTCCCTCCTGAAATGGTGGTGAGATGTCACATGATCATTTGACGTCAAATGGTTGTCATAAATTTGAGGGAAGATCAAAGAGTGGATACACATCATAATATCAGACCGACCATGAACAGAAACATGGGATGTGATCACCTTTCAATTTATCGGTCTTAGATAAATGATCATATGACCTCTTCCTGCCATTTCAGAAAGCACTGAAGGTCTTGTGACCTGGTCAAATCTATCTTTACCTCAAAAGTAAGACAGTTCTGGGCTAGTTTTATATAGGAGTAATTATTTCAATGCATCGATATTATGTATTATCTAATGAACATTTATTGTGCAATATAAGTTACCCAAACTATCTATTTGCAGCCATTAATATACTAGCTTACGAATAAGTAGAATTTTCATAACTGCAATGTAACACTACACATTTTAGATATACCGTGCAGTTTTATGATTTATTGAGCCGTAAGTGTGGCGTATTGACAGTTGTAATCCTAGTTTCAGAGGAAAGACACTTTGATGAGTAAAATCAAATGAGCAACCAATCATTGAGCAGTGTCTAGCACACCAGCAACTTAACTTCAAGATTAATCTTAATTGTATACATACTTATGTTGAGCTTCTAAAGCCGATTCAAGTTTAGCATGGCAGAGTACAGCATGTTTCCTTTTTGCAGCAGCTTCGAAATCTGGCTGGATTTTCAGTGTATTCTCAAAACAAATGACAGACTTGTTGTACTCTGCTAAAACCTGTAACAACAAAGAAGGGTAAATAAAATCTGATTACAGTGCAAAAATAAAAATGTTTATATACTCTTGTATCAATTGGAACACAAAAAAAGCTGAAGTCAGAACATGGTAAATGTGAACTAAAAAAATTCATTAGGTTCAACAGGCCTGACCAATGTGGCAAAGCATCAAAATGGTGGCTGTAAAAGATAATAATTATCATGCTGTCTAAAAAGAGCCTAGTAATACGTATTTTTTTAAAAGTTATTTCAGGTAGACTACAGAAATGTTAAATATTTAGTTTTTACCTTTTTTTGGTTTTACTTTACAAAAAATTATAATCATCAGAAACCCTAGATCATAATAGGCAATTTTCTGAAAAAATAGTTTGAACCAGAAGAAAAACTTACAGCATATATATTTCCTAATGTGAAATGATTGACATTGAGTTCTTTTGATATGTCCAATGCCGCATGCACTACAATAGCTGCCTCATTAGAATACCTCGCACGGTGTAGGACATTCGCTAAACTTATAAGAGCTACATCTTTCTGTAACCTGCAAACAAAAGAGAAATTTAATTTAAATTTAATGCAGAGTAGTAGAACAAAATATTAACAAGAAAATATAAATGATTGTCTATTCCTTTTTACAGAAGTAATACAACCAGTGACAATACTCAAGAGCTACAACTCTGGCCCCATTGTATGATATGTAAAATTAGACAGACTTTTAATAATTACTCAGGTGTTCGCTTCTCTATCACCCTTTAATAAGACAACAGATATTACAGAAGACAAAATGTATTAGCAATCTGTGAACAGACAGGTCTTCGCAAGTTATACCTTGGTGAATAATGTAGTGCTCTTCGAAGGCATTCTATAACATTGTGTGGATCACCTTTGATGCGCCAGTAAAAAGCAGCCATATTGTACAGTACCCATGATGTTTTGTTCTGCAAGACAAAATAATAAAATTATACAATTAACAAATTTGGTTACAATACGTAGATCAACGACAGTCAAAACTAAATATCATTTCATGGTGCCATAGTTCTACCTGTAAAATTAAAATTGAAACTGAGATACTACTTCTTTAAAATTCAAGAAGGTTAAAATAATTCTTGGTGACTGTATCTATCTGCTACAGTTTAACTTTACCCAACCGCAGATGTCAAAACTAATAAATCACTTTGTGTTAAAATACTTGTATAGTGGGAATTAAATTTCATCTCAAACTTGCAGTGAAATAGAGCTTCAAATGAAAGTTATGGAGAGCACAGTATTTGTAATTATGTAAGGACTATATATATATATATATATATATATATATATATAGTCCTTACATAATTACAAATACTGTGCTCTCCATAACTTTCATTTGAAGCTCTATTTCACTGCAAGTTTGAGATGAAATTTAATTCCCACTATACAAGTATTTTAACACAAAGTGATTTATTAGTTTTGACATCTGCGGTTGGGTAAAGTTAAACTGTAGCAGATAGATACAGTCACCAAGAATTATTTTAACCTTCTTGAATTTTAAAGAAGTAGTATCTCAGTTTCAATTTTAATTTTACAGGTAGAACTATGGCACCATGAAATGATATTTAGTTTTGACTGTCGTTGATCTACGTATTGTAACCAAATTTGTTAATTGTATAATTTTATTATTTTGTCTTGCAGAACAAAACATCATGGGTACTGTACAATATGGCTGCTTTTTACTGGCGCATCAAAGGTGATCCACACAATGTTATAGAATGCCTTCGAAGAGCACTACATTATTCACCAAGGTATAACTTGCGAAGACCTGTCTGTTCACAGATTGCTAATACATTTTGTCTTCTGTAATATCTGTTGTCTTATTAAAGGGTGATAGAGAAGCGAACACCTGAGTAATTATTAAAAGTCTGTCTAATTTTACATATCATACAATGGGGCCAGAGTTGTAGCTCTTGAGTATTGTCACTGGTTGTATTACTTCTGTAAAAAGGAATAGACAATCATTTATATTTTCTTGTTAATATTTTGTTCTACTACTCTGCATTAAATTTAAATTAAATTTCTCTTTTGTTTGCAGGTTACAGAAAGATGTAGCTCTTATAAGTTTAGCGAATGTCCTACACCGTGCGAGGTATTCTAATGAGGCAGCTATTGTAGTGCATGCGGCATTGGACATATCAAAAGAACTCAATGTCAATCATTTCACATTAGGAAATATATATGCTGTAAGTTTTTCTTCTGGTTCAAACTATTTTTTCAGAAAATTGCCTATTATGATCTAGGGTTTCTGATGATTATAATTTTTTGTAAAGTAAAACCAAAAAAAGGTAAAAACTAAATATTTAACATTTCTGTAGTCTACCTGAAATAACTTTTAAAAAAATACGTATTACTAGGCTCTTTTTAGACAGCATGATAATTATTATCTTTTACAGCCACCATTTTGATGCTTTGCCACATTGGTCAGGCCTGTTGAACCTAATGAATTTTTTTAGTTCACATTTACCATGTTCTGACTTCAGCTTTTTTTGTGTTCCAATTGATACAAGAGTATATAAACATTTTTATTTTTGCACTGTAATCAGATTTTATTTACCCTTCTTTGTTGTTACAGGTTTTAGCAGAGTACAACAAGTCTGTCATTTGTTTTGAGAATACACTGAAAATCCAGCCAGATTTCGAAGCTGCTGCAAAAAGGAAACATGCTGTACTCTGCCATGCTAAACTTGAATCGGCTTTAGAAGCTCAACATAAGTATGTATACAATTAAGATTAATCTTGAAGTTAAGTTGCTGGTGTGCTAGACACTGCTCAATGATTGGTTGCTCATTTGATTTTACTCATCAAAGTGTCTTTCCTCTGAAACTAGGATTACAACTGTCAATACGCCACACTTACGGCTCAATAAATCATAAAACTGCACGGTATATCTAAAATGTGTAGTGTTACATTGCAGTTATGAAAATTCTACTTATTCGTAAGCTAGTATATTAATGGCTGCAAATAGATAGTTTGGGTAACTTATATTGCACAATAAATGTTCATTAGATAATACATAATATCGATGCATTGAAATAATTACTCCTATATAAAACTAGCCCAGAACTGTCTTACTTTTGAGGTAAAGATAGATTTGACCAGGTCACAAGACCTTCAGTGCTTTCTGAAATGGCAGGAAGAGGTCATATGATCATTTATCTAAGACCGATAAATTGAAAGGTGATCACATCCCATGTTTCTGTTCATGGTCGGTCTGATATTATGATGTGTATCCACTCTTTGATCTTCCCTCAAATTTATGACAACCATTTGACGTCAAATGATCATGTGACATCTCACCACCATTTCAGGAGGGACTGATGAAGGTCTTGAGATAAGGCCAAAAGCTGTTTTTGCTGAAAAGTAAGATTTAGTTTTGGACTAAATTTATATTGGAGTAATTTTTATTACTGCTACTAATGCACTTCATGTTATATGGTATAGTATACCCAAAGTTTCATATGGTCCTTTTATATATGTTGTACATGATATTTGTATGTCTTAATACAACATGAATGGCTTCATAGGTAACCACCATCAGGACATCTTTCCGTGTCATCTCATCAGATAGCATTTTTTTCTAAATGCTAAAGTGATAAATCTTGTAATTTTGATTTTGTTTTTAGATCTCTACAGAGAACCTTGGATGAACTGAAAGGTTATCAAGTGAAACACAAACATTGGCAACAGCAGAACGAAGTATTACTCACTGAACAAGCCCCACCAGATGTGAAGCTTGATCAACGAATTGCATATGAGACGCAAAAAATACGAGAATTAGAAGTGGGAACACGTAAGTGCCTTTATTTGCATATTTATGAATTTTTTAGAATTCAGATGTAATTCATAAATCCTTGTACAAACTAATCAGTTTCGTATAACTCCGGTACATTCTGTTACTCCACTAATTGTTACGAAGGAAATGATGTTTGTCATAAATAAAGAGACCCAAAGATGTATCACATTTTTAGTCAACCTAACAAGTGGCAGGAATATCAAGGCTATTATTGTCGGGGACATATATGAGTCCCACAAATGTTTCCTTTTTTCATGAATCATCAGACTGAAGAGGCAAGCACAGAGGGAATTCATACAATTAACAGGTCCAGGAACATAATTGTTCATAAGTGTGAATTCCCTTTATGCATGCTTCTTCACGGTCTGTTAATTCATG
This sequence comes from Phoronis ovalis, assembly GCA_028565635.1. Classification (NCBI taxonomy): domain Eukaryota; kingdom Metazoa; phylum Phoronida; family Phoronidae; genus Phoronis; species Phoronis ovalis. The sequence continues at coordinate 22,788 of JAOXYB010039728.1, read as the reverse complement.
AAATAAAGTTTAAGCATTTGTTGGATGCATATATGTCCTCGACTATAATATACATTCCCTGTAAAGGGTATATGCCATATATATATGTGATATATGTACCAACAACCCATGGCATCATGACTCATTTTCTCGAGTCTCATTGGATTGGCAAAGACTCTATGTGAGAGTCAAAAGCTCTTGCTTTATTTTAGTAACTATTTTTAAATAGTTACTAAAAGCTTTAATGACTAAAATCGTTTTCCTAAATAGTAATGTAGTTTTGTATTGTTCTTTTTATTAGAAGACTAAACTTTTGTGACTCAAAATAGTGTTTATGAATTATATGTGAGCTCTTTCTGTTGAGGCTTTGCTTTTCTGTGTTTGTATAGGTGAAGTATGTACACTGATTGAAAGAGATGGTCGACAGATTCTGCATTGTGGGAAACCTGCTCAACAACTCCCTGAACTAGACTTTAATTTTAGTGCAGATAACAGGACAAGTGATCAGTCTAAGGTAGACAGATGTTTCTAATATTGAATAAATTATGTATATTATGTCTATCTATGTATTGCTAATTCAAGCACAATTTTTAAGTATGCCGCTGTTGCTTTGGATGAAATACTAACTTTTCTGATCCATGCAGGCAAGTGTCTAAAAGTAGTTCATAAAAGTCACAGGATAATTCTAGCTGCTTTATTGTCATATTTTTAGTCATGGCAGTGATTTGACTTGTGGGTGGATATTTTATTCTCGCTTTTCATGCCCATCCAGTCATTAAAGCATTAATACCCACAAAAATTTTCTGGTAGGTTCAGAAAATTCGATAATATTATATAATAATTGATATATATTTTGGTTACTTAACTTCATAAAAATGCAATTGAAAGTAAAAACGTGCAGTTTTGGTATTTTCTGAGTTCTTCAAAACAAATATTACACATTTTCGGGTAAACTCTGCAAAACAGACCATAAAGAAATGTCGAACATTTTACTTATGCAGCATTATTTGGGACACAAAATATCAATAACCATACACAATGAATAAGATATTTTGTAAAATTTTAGTAATTTTATATCCTGATGGTCGACTGTATGACTCACTCACTAACTGTATGCAATGCTTCATTTTTTTAACTGCTTTTTTACGTTCCTCCAGAGGAAAAAACCTAAAGGCAAAAAATCTAAAAAGGTATTGTAGATCACGGCTGATGCAAGGCTTTGCAACTAAGCGTGCTCGTTTGTTGTGTATTGTCACTGCCAATAGATGCATAATGTAAGAAAGAGTAATAGTTTAGTTGCTAGCTAAGCGTGCACATATGCTGCGTAGATAAGCTATCAAGGCTTTAGCTCCACCAAAATATAAGCAAAGGTAATCAAAGTAGTTGGATAAAATGTAACAGGGTGATGGTGGCTTGCAACTTTAAAATTGTTTAAATGTAGTAAGACGATCACTCGCTTATTCATCAAACATTTTCGTAGTTATGCCTTAGTATCATTACTGTATTGCACAACATATGCAATTGAATTTTACTAGTTTATGCTAGATTAGATTCTTGGGCAAAGGGTAATATCAATAACCATTTCATCTCACATAATCATGTGGTAACAGGGTATTTTTGTGTCAGGTTTTTATGACTATACAATTTTATGCTGTTTTTGTTTGCATACATTTTTGAAAAAAATTAAAGTAACAAAAACACACTTAAATGTTTATTTGGCTTGACATATAGTCCTACCTTAGAATTGTAAAGGTAAACATTTCTGATATAACTGATGGGCAGAATCAAACCATGCATAGTCAATGCACATTTGGCTTACTGGTGTCGTAAATGTAAACTCCTTTAGAAATATACCAGTATGAAATGTCTATTAAGTACTAGTATGTTGATTTTTTTGAAATGTTGTGGTTGCAGTTCCTTGAAGGGGACAGCCAGTATGGGCAAGCGATCTGTATAATTTTATGTTACATAATAAGTATGTTTAGTATGTTTATAACAGTATAATTTGGTTTCCATGGTTTCTAGGGTAAAAAATCACAGAAAAAAGATAATAAACCTGATTATAGTAAACCTGTCCGGCCTCCATTGTACAAGAATGAAGATAAAAAGAAAGCAAGCAACAAAAAGGTGGGAGTATTTGTATTATGTACCTGGACAGTAGTGTAAGTGCAGTAGAATCAGTTATTAAAAGATGTATTTTTATACTAATTGCAGCATTGTTATTGTTAAATAAGCTATGGAAATTATTTTGCTATGATTGTAGCATTTAGTACATCATTGCAAAACATCCAACAATGTGATAATAATGTTTATATTAAAAATATTAATGTAATTTTTATATATTATAAATGTTAAAGCATTTTGTTAAAACATATATATGGGAAACAAGGCAGAAAGAAATTTTATCTGTTTGTTAACTCATGATTCGAAGAATTTCTCATTTTTCACTAATTATACGTTTATTTTCCAGGTTTCTGAAAAACTACCTGTATACAAGGATAAAGAATGGCCAAATAAAGAGGAATGTGATAAATACGTGCAGAAGTTCCCAGCCTGGGACGAATTTGCTTCAGTTTATTTGCCTCCTGAAAATAAAGGTTTTGAGTAAGTATTGTGAATGTTTATTACAATAGACATACTTTGTATAGCTGATGTTAACAGCAAGGCAATCATTCAAGAGGAATGAAAAATAATTTGAACTAAAAGCACAGTTACTCAAAATGTTCCCGTACCACTATCATTATATGTCTGATTACTTTACAAGACGAATGTCAAAACAGACAATTAAATGTAGTAGGCTTTTTTTTTGTTTCAATTTAGATATTCGTGTTGTTGAGTTAAGCATTTCATGTTGTGTGCAGCCCAATTGATTTTAGAATGTTTGTCACACCTGTTTTTTTCTTTAATTGACATTGTGTTGCAACAGTTGACAGAACATTACGTTTTAAGTTTTCGTTTATTTTTTTCCATTAAAATGATAGCTTTTTAAGTTCCTGCACTTAATCTGTCTTTGTTCACATCTGTTATATTGATAGAAAATCAATCTCTGATATTAACTGTTGACATACCATGCAATGTTTTATTTTATCAAACTAACGCACATGTGATAAAGATAGAATTATGATATAATTGTACCTGGAGGCAGTAACTATAACAGTAATGCTACCAGCAAAAATTTATTTCCTTAAACCAGAACTTAAAAACATGTCTGGCAATTATGTGTGTCATAGAAACTAATTAAATTAATTATGCTTTAATATATTTTATGAGAAAAATGTTTTATGGTGCATACCAGAGTACTTTATAACAATTGCTATGATTAGAAAGAATATGTTATATTGAAATAAAGATAACAGAACATTACATTTTTGCATAATTTATATTTTACATATACAGGTATTGTTACACTTGAAATATTAGTATGAAATTATATTATAATTAATATGCTGTTACTATATTATATGGTGAAACATGTTTTTTTACTCAGTTCAGGCCTACATTGTTTTAATTATTATACATTTTAGCATTTGTAAGTATCAACATTAAAAAGTATGTGTGTTCAGAAACCATTTTAAACTGACAAATACACTATTTGTAAGTACCAGATGGCATTAATTGCAGAATGAATTGCAGAATTGTTGAAAGTTTTGTCTCAACCAGTGATGCCACCAAGTGCATGCAAATACCCTTGACAGGATTGAAGTATTGTTATCAGATATGAACGAGATACTTACATTATATTATATGTAACAGGTATATTCTCGGGAAAGTTAGATTATTTGCTTTATTTCAGGGTGAGCTTACTGTTGACAGAGGCTATTGATCTAGATCAAGGACAGGAACACCCACTGCCATGGTACCCTCCAGTGTGTGTTACCATTTCTGAAGCTAAAGATGGAGATGTCTTTGGAGACGAGCTACAATCTATCAAAGAGAGAACAAAAGTTCCGCTGAAATCTGATAAAAGCATGAAAAAGGTAAATACCATGTTGCGTTACTGATTGGAATAAAATGTGAAAGCCCATTGTTAGTTGTACAGTTGTAGTTATGTTATGTTTATACTTTGTACTGTCTTTTATTTATTTTAGACATTGTTAAGCCTTGTGAAGAACAGAGATGTAACAGAAGAAGAGATTGGCCAGAGAATACTATCAGGACTGAAAAAGGTAAACAGTTTCTGTTACTCTAAGTGAAATCTTTTGCAATTTGTTATAGACATATTGTACAATTGTATAAGTTATTGTATTAAATCTTATAAGATTAATCGATTAATATTTCTTGGATAGCGTAAGTGAATACAGAGTGATGCTACCAAATGGTATTATTTGAATGTACATTAATTTGCATCCTAGCATTATTTGGGTATTCTTTTTATTTGTTCATTCATTTTGTTCTTCATGGACGTTATAAAAAACATAGGCAACAAAGAAAAACTAGTAAAGACAGAATTTGTAACATTAATCTTATTCAAATCTATTGGTTTCTCTCGTTTGCAGAATTTAGGTCCGCGGTGGATAATGTACAATTTAGCTGGCCTGTACTGGCGTGTGATTGGTAATTTGTATCACGGTATTGAATGTTTAAGGCGTGCATTACATTTTGTACCATATGACTACTTCGATGTTCCTTTAGTGAACATGGCAAACCTTTTGTACCGTTTGGGAAAATTTGATGATGCTATTAAACTGATGCGAGATGCCATAAGGGTTAATGATGCTGAGGTTTGGAATATTTTGTTTTGCTTATATAACTATGTTTAGCTTGTTTCATAAGTATGTGTCATAAGGAGATATTTTAAATCATATTCTTGAAAATATGTGCCAATATTTTTTTGATAAGCAAAACATAATAGGATTAATGATAGAAACTGGTGACTTCATCAACTTGTGATATTTCCCCCTTTCCCCATATGCAATCATAGGATTCAGAAGGAAGACGCCATAGCTCACCTTTGTTGCTTAAAATATCAAATAGACATTAAAATGTTTGAATATAATATCATAGTTCTTACATTTATTTAATTAAAATTACAATCTTTTCTGAACCTATTGTTTAAATTGTAGCCTATGACACATTACTTCATGGGTAACCTTTTGTCAGCTAATACCAACTTAACTGGAGCAGTGTGGCACTACGAAATGGCACTGCAACAAGATCCTAAATACAACGAAGCATTTGTTATGCTAAGAACTGTCAAATGCTATTCAAAATTCACCCAGGCAGCACAAAGTGAGGCTCTCAAAAATCAACCCACTTCTGTGCCAAGTTGTCGTCCTGTACAGCAGCAACAAGTGCAACAACAAAAGATACACTCAGAGACTAGGATGGTGTGTAGAAAGGTGCGTAGTAGCAATGAGATATTTTCAGAGCCTGATTTGATAGGCACTAGCAGGTATTATTGGGCCACTACAACTGCAATCTTGTACATGGCACATGAAATGTGATTGTCTATTATAGCAATACTAAGCCTGTTGTAATACATATAATGCTCAGGGGCCCATCATATAGTAGAGTGGCCAGTACAGTCATTCTTATACAGTTTGCTTCAACAGTTGACTTTGTTATGTCTGTATTGAATTGTTCGATTGCCCATAAAACATTTGTGTACTTTAATTCGTGATATAAGGATCTGTGTTAATTGTTTGTTTTTTGGTGAAATCACATGAAAATGAATTACAAGAAATGACAAAGTGCTATTGATACAATGACAGTTTGTTAGTATAACTGCTGTTTTAAAAAAGTAACCCCATATTTTTATCTCAATTGAGCAAGGTTGCAGTAAGCTGCTTAAAAAGTATTGTCTTTGTTGAGTATTCTTAAGCAAGGTTTGGGGAAGATCTCAAGTTCACAAACTAATTCTATACAAACATGGTTTAATCTATACGAAAAGTGTTCGTATAGAATCAGTTTGTGAACTTTTGAGATCTTCCCTTATTTTACTGTGCCTTCTGTAGTGTCAAATAAATATAATGCTTAAATTTGTCATAACTTTGTAGGAGGACGGTATCGAGAGATGCACAGTTGAGTCCAGGACACGTCCAGGGAACCAACCTCTTGGTGGGTGCCCTAATGTTTGTCAACAAATTAATACTGCCTGTGGCGCTCAGCTACCGCAGCAACCTTGTCAACTCACAGGTAGATTTAGAGAAGATCTGTTGACTGATGTCCTTGGAATTGTACATCCCAGTTTGCCACCATTTTTCTAAAGTCTCTTCTTATGTAAAAATGTGTACCATTTTGATTGGAATTACCAAATCTTGCCTATAACAAAATTGAGAACAAATATCCCCAAAACAACTCAAAACTTTGACCCCCATCTGTAGTTCAAAAGTGTTTCCCTATTTTGTGTTTTAATTTCAAAATTCTAACAACCTAGGATCTTCAGCCCAAAGTGTGAGCATATTATTTTCTTGTTCAAAATTTAGTGGTTAATTGTGTTTGACTCCTCTCACAGAATAGTATAGATAGAACTATGAGGACATTGGGAGCTACAATTTTTACGCATTTCTGTTGATAAACTTCTGTTACTAAATAATATGTGAATGCGCATGCTGAGCACCCAAAACTTATATAGTAACAGTGGATGTTGTGTTTTGCCTGAATGTTGTTTGTATTTGTTTCTGATTTTCCTCACAAATATTTTGTAGTTTTTTCTGCATCTCCCTATTAACTGTGCCACATAATAATATCCAGGTGTTTTAATGTGCAGCATTCTGAATGTTGCAGGACCAAAATCAAATTATCAAAAGCATCTAGTAATCTTCTCCAAACTTCTATTGCAAGAGTTAGTTTATTGGCCGGAGACGTATTTGAGTATTAGATGCTTATATGATGGTGCCCAGCTACTTGCACAGTAGTAATAAAGTCTACATTGTAGAAACTAACACCCCCAGTGAAACATCTATTTTATTCCTTGGGTAGACATTTCTTCTAGGTTGGTGTAGAAGTTTTCAATTTTATTTTTTTTTGTACTTTCTATTTTATCTTTAAACAAAACCAGAGGTATTCCAATGTGTCCACATCTTGTAAGTTGGCTTGTTTCATTAAAAATCACACTCTGTGAGCCAGTATAAAAATGTTACATCTGATCCTAAATGTTTGTCTGACTAAATATATGTCACTGTTCCAATCCACCTAAAAATAAAAAATAGACTGAATTTTCCTAAATTTAAATTTTTGCTGTAGCTACTGGAAACAAATGGAAGTGTGTCTGTAAGATAAATACTAAGCCAAAGAACAAAAATGAAATTGCCACAGAAAACATTGCAGGTAGAAATGGCTTCAGGATAGGGCAATGTTAACAATGATTGTAACTGCTGCTTCATTTAAAATAACGTTTAAAATAATGAACACTATTAGAATATGTTCCTCATAGAAATACTGTAATATAATAGTTGTATTATATTTTAAAAGATAATATAATTGTATGCTAAATATTAAATGTTTTAACATTTTGCTTTGCTTTAACCTTTAACAAAAGATTGCAAAAAATGAGTCTCAATCAATAAAATAATGAACATTTAAATTAATTATAAAATACTGAAGTATTTGATTAGAGCCTGCAAATTAATTGTATAAACTGTGTCCATTGTTAAACACCAGTGTTCATATAATTATCTTACACTACTGTGTTCGTTATAAAACACCAGTGTTTATATATCTTATAATACTGTGTTCGCTATAAAACACCAGTGTTCATATAGCTTATACTACTAACTGGAATCTGATGCTGATTGATGTTTTCAGAAAAACCTAGCAAAAAGTGCACATGTCCATGTAATTCTAAACCTATAAATACAGTGTGGACTGTTCATACTAATGTGAAACCAGCTGGTAAATATGGTAGTACTAAACAAGTACATACTGCTGCGGTCGCTTCATTGTAGTGGCCTCGATTGCGCTTTAGTAGTAAATGTATGCTGTAATAGTGCTTTTCCAAAAGGTGGCAGTGTGATACTTGAAACTGTTGTCAAGTACTTAGAGGGAGATGGCTTTAAAATCTTGCTGCTTCAGGGGTACTCCAGTTTTCTTTACAGTGGTTATATCAAATGTGACTGCTGCTTTACTGTTTAATTGTATATAGTCAAGCCGGTACCTCATTTTCATGACCCTGACACCTGTCCTGGCAATACTCCAATACTCGTTTCTTTTCTTAATTAAGGTAAGAAAAAAAAGATTGCCCACTATGTAATAAGAAAAAAGTTTAATAACACCAGTCGAGCAGAATGTTTGAATTTGCAGGACTGGTGGTCCATGGTCAGCATTGTTGTCAGAACAAGAGTCTTTACCTTCATTAATATACAGTAATGTGAGTTTTGGGGTAAAAACTATCACAAAATGTAACTGCAGTACCTCTAACACAGCTTTGCTGATAATGCTTGTCTGATTTGATATTAATTTCTGCAGTTTATGGTTACATAACTGTTATATTTTCTATTAAACCTGTTTGGTTGTGTGTTAACTTATAACAAAGGATGTATTAAATCCAATGTTCACTTAGTTGCTGTTTTCATGGTTATATTTTGGGATGAGGATGTGCTAATTCTTTACCAAAATATAAGGTGGAAATTTTGACAACAAGCAAACACCATCATGATAATTTCAAAGTTTTTTAAATATTCAAAATTATATTCTTGTTATTTGTTTCATGAGATTTTGTACACTATTTTCTGTGAAAAGTAGACCCAAAATATTCCTTTCCAAAGATTTCGTGACTAAGCCTCAAAACTATTCACAAAATATACCACAGGAGCATAATAGGTGCCCCAAAATTTGTTAGAAGCATGTACATCGAGCCATGCAGCAGCACATCCCCATCAACTCCATAACTAAGAAAACCCTCCTGTGTTTTATTGTAATACTTATTTAGTTTTAACTTGGACATTTGTTTTGGTAATATGTAATTAATATCTAGTTTTTCAGCAGACACAGTCTGTTAGTACTAAATAATCAATATCTGTAACTTTTCCATTGCCTAGGTTCCATTCTTATATACTTGGCTAATTCCGTTACCTGTTTTATTTTACAGCAATGGACCAGCAGAACGTACCTCCACCACAGCAGGCTTGCAACGGAGACCCCCAGCCAGACCCATCAGGACAAACATGCTTTGGTAATAAGAAAATAAAACAACTGAAATAAGTGTCATTGAACACGGAAGATTTCTGTGAGCCAATGAATAATGAGACCCTTTCTCTTGCATCAACCTTATACATAAAATTCTTGCATGAAAGAACAAGATTTTATTTATTTTACTTATTTGGGAAATAACTTTAATTAGGAAACATATACAGGTGTCAAATTTAGAAAAAAAATCAATTGTCAATGAATCTGTTTTAAACAATAAGGCAAATTTTATGAGTCATAAACTGAATCCTAAAATCAGAAAGTTATGTTATAGAATTTAAATTTAATTAGTAGAAACCTGTGAAGTGCATGAAAAGTAGTGCGAACATCAGTCATCAGCTGGCCATGGTAATAATTTTTATTTGTAATGTATTACAGTTATATATAAATGTCTGCTGTTTGTACCCAAATGTAAGTATTTTATAATGTTCTCCCCTGTTATTTTCAGTGGAGGCTAATGCTGAGGACATCAAAGATTTCTATAGGAAACAAGGTTTATGTAAAGGAAAAGAATGTGACCAAATTCAGCAGGTAGGCACTAATGTGGAGAGCAGTGCCTTTGCGTATTTTTGTCTGTTGTAAAACAATAATAATATATGCTTGATGATAATTAATTTAATCTATTTTTGTTGAAAACAGGATCAGACAAAAACAAGTTGGCCTGAAGGCTTTTTGTCAAGCAGTGCAGGTAGAATGTAAGAAAATGAATTGCATTAAATTCATTCAAAAGTTTTATTAAGTCGAACAGAAAATTAAGACCTTAACATCTTTATTTACATCATTTGAGTTAAGTTTTAATTTTTTTTAACAAGTACTCTTTTTGCAGAATCAGATAGTGCAATCAAATACTGGCTTAAGTTAACTCAGTAGCGTATATATGTCTCTTCTGTTTTAGCTGACCCCCAATCCTACTAATAAACCACACATAAAATTAGAATTTGTGAATGGGCTGTGGACACAGAGGTTAATATTTGCTGATAGAATCAGCGATATCCCGTATGGTCCAACAGATTGTATCTTCTTCAATGACGGATCTCGTAGTCCTGGGTGTGACAGAGAAGAATATAAACCCTTTGTAAGTTCTGTTATTATGTCTTTTTGTAAACAAAGTATTTGATAATATTCAGCTAGTACACATCTATCCTTACATTCCCCTCTCTGAATTAATTTCTTTCTCTTGACGGTGCCAAAAAAACCCCCTAAAATTAGCATGATGATCTGTTACTTAAGACTATTAAACGAATATTCATGTAAAACTATTAATTTGTTTGTTTTTGCATTTGAAACTAGATCACACTTCTTAAATGTACTCGCATCGAATAATATGAAAATTAATTCTGATCAACTGAAATAGAATTCAAGCCAGAATTCCTTTTGTACGATTTTACTGCAGGATGAATTTCGCATTCTCTTCCATAATATCCGAGTTTGCACATTAGTAACTGTCAAATCCAATGCTGTTTCGTAGATGGCAGTCTTAACAGTAAATAATTTGTTTTAAATTGCACCATCAAATTAATAGTAAGGGTACCATAGTTCGAAGTAGTAATGTCAGCAAATTGTCATTCATTATAAGTAACTATGATGTTGGGAAACAATAAATTGTGCATTTTTTTGCCACCAGCTTTCGCATTTGATAGGAAAATATCTATAGTTATGTAGTATTTTCTTGCATAGTAAAAGTCTATGTCTCAGTTTTTTAAACCTCATATTTCATTGCATATTTTAGCCAAGAAAAATTATTACTGAACATATTTTAGTAAAAGCCAAAGTGAAAACGGAATACATGCCAGGCATTCTAAATTTTGAATTTAGAAAATTTGTAATGATAGCATGTTCTAAAAAAATCCATGTTAAATAGCTGTCAAAATTATTCGCGACACCTACATTCAGTAGTTTTCTTAAACAATTAATAAATATATGGACTGCGATTAGCAGCCACCTACAGGACACATGACAGCTATCTGGAGGACTACTGAGTGGTAGACCATTTAACAGCTGTGCAATATTATAAATATTAACCTGTGAGGTGATGTGTCAATTTATTCATGGAAAAGAGACATTATCTCGTAGCTAAGAAGTTTGGGGTACAGTTGGTTTACATGATCATTAACATTTTTGTAGTTTACAACAGAAATGTTGTTTTGAACGTTTAAGAAAATGAAGTGTTATATACAAGATTTTTCGGTGAACCGATTGATTACACCAAAATAAGGCTTCTTTACCTTTGAAACTTGTCCCCAAATGAAATTAAAGCAGCTGTTACCGTAATTTCTTTCGAGTCGCACATATTTTGGACAGCGATTTAACATTGGATTTCGCAAAACATTTTTTCCAAAAAGTTTTATGATTAGGAAATTCACAAGTTTAGAATGGTAAGTATTGTTTTCACTGTGCCTTTACTAAAATATACTGGCAATATTATTTCTCAGCAGTATGCAACCAGATAATTATATGGCTCAAGAAGTGTGACATAGACTTCAGTGATATTTACCTTTGATTCATAACTGCATTTGTTATTTCGCCTGCATGATTAATCATTTCCTTTTTGTATGTTATGAACTTGTGGGACATACTTCAACTCTGTCTTGTTGCAAGTTGAATTCTCTTGACTATTTCTAGGTTCTAGTTTGAAGTAATATTTGATAGTAAACAGAAGATATTCTTTGTAGTAAATGTTATATCTGTATTGTAGTTTTATGACACTATGTTTGTCTGACTTAACTGACAGCTTTAGTAACACAATTTACTCTTGAGTGTAAGTAAATAAACAAGTCAGGTACACGTATAATTGTTGTACGCTGCTCAGTGGCATGCTCCCTATAAAACCTCACTGTAGCTATTTCTCCTTCAACGAATGCAGGTTAAATGCTGGCTGTACCAAAATAGGTAAAGTAAAGAATCAGGATGTCTCAACCAGTTCTAAAATTCTTACATGTATTTCTGGGCTTTACTGTAATTACATTGTAATTTGTTAAATTCATATAATCTTGGAATTATTTAAAATTAGTTCAAAATTATATATAAAATTTTATATGGTTGCATAATAATGCCCACTTGCGGCTTTTGTACATCTAATACTGGACAGTTGCAAGTACTTGGAGAAGTCACCAGTCTTGGAACTTGTGTGTACCCAAACAATCTCAGTATGCTGGTTTTGTGAATGGATTCGTGTTATTGTTCTTTAACAAAATGTGCATGCTGGGTATATGGGATTGTGACCTGTTGCTCCTCCAAGTGCATGCATACAGTTGATTATATATTCAAATGGGACATTACAAATAAAAACAAAGTACAATGTATGATGTGATAGCATGGTAACATAAATTGTAATAAGTACTTTTTCTGATCATGTGCTTTTACAGCAGTTTGCGTGCTTCAACAGGACAAAAAAAAAATCTCACGCAACACGGGGAACTTTTCGGTACACATACCATGCAGTACAACTGTACTGCATCATTTGTTGTTTTTTTTTAATATATAGTTACCGTAAATTTATATGATTTGTTATTAATTAATTAATTCGGTATTCAAGCTGTTCATGCAGAAAGCTGTTGGTATTATTACCTGGTAGTTTTGGAGAGGTTTATTGGGTACAGCTTTGATTTAACAGGTGCATTCTGTTGAAGTGTACAAAAATAGTTTATGTTTAATTTATATTTTATTTGAATTCCGATGTAAGCAGAGTTTTGATTACACGTAGCTTACGATTTGTGTCAGCATGTTTTGCTTATTTTGGTCAGATTCGAACAGATGGCGACGATCTCAACATGCCACAAGACTATAGGATAATAATGACTAATTCGGTAAATTGTGCACGCCTTTTGTGTTTCTACCACTTATTGTATGCTGTTTAGATCTAAGCATATTACACAGTGTAGTAGCATGTGCACTTCTTTCTTTAATAAATATGTGCTTTTAAGTAGTCGATAAAAGTTTGTTGTAGGCACTGGCTTTGATTGTTGTCATTAAGTATTGTTTGATTGACTTAAATGAACTGCTAAACTCATTTATTAGTACAAACCATTCTCAGACTGTTCCAGTCTATTAAGATGTCACATTGTTGTGGTTTAGTCTTTAGTAATTTACTTTTTAATTATAATATTGCTCTGTATCTGTACAATGTTACATGATTCGTATAACTTTTTACAACGTACACTAGTATATTTTCACCATGTCTGCATAACTTTAATGTTGGGGGTCTTGTGACTTTTGCTATAAATGGTGTTATGAAAATATGTTTTACCACCAGACCAGTCTTCTGTACGTATCTAGCAACTAAAGACCCCCAAATGTTTATCGATTTGAGAGGAAACATCCAGAGATACCTGTCCTGAACAAGAAACTTTGTCACCAGATAGGGTTTCTATCTGGTGACAGCAAATAACCATTTTTGTAACTGAGGTTGAATCTGGGGATTGAATGATATGTGACCAAGTTCCCTATGATAATCAATTGACAAGTTGTACAAGTCATAGAGGTGTCCAGTTCAGTCTATATGTTCAACTCACAGCAAGTTTGATAGAAGCATTACATAATAAGCATGTACAGTGAATACTGAAGGGCATGCTGTTTTACTAATTAAGTCTTACTAAAAATTCTTGCCTCATATTTGTTAATTGCCAATAAAAAATATTCTACTATTAAACAAGTTCTAGCTAAATTCAAGCAGCTAATGTAATCGCATGACAATTGATAAAAGCCCTAGACAATTTCAACTTGTTTTTCTTATTTATACGTGGAATCTCTTACTGCACATACAGTTGAAGAATTAGTATAGTAACTAATTTATTAATTAATATTAGAATGTTTTCAAATTTTATTTTTTGTGCTTTTCGACTTTGAAAATTGTGTTAGTAGTAGCTTTTTGCTTCTATAATTTACAGTTGTCCAACTAAAAGATATGCCAGACATGGATTTTAAAAATTTAAACTTGTTACCCGCAGTTACAAAAGAGTACAACTTTAATTTTGAATAAATGAGTAGCCTCATATGGTATTAGTATTTACATATTTTTAACTTTATAAATTATTTGTTAATAGGAAAAAATGGAGGCATGGCATCAAGAAACTTTGGCAGCAGAAAACAAGAATTTAAAAGATAGCTCACTTGACATAACCAAATCTCCCTTCGAAACTAATGAAGAATCCGATGTTGTTGATACCACTCTAGACCCAGAAAACGCTGTTCCCCGATGTACACACAAGTTCTGTGGGGCCGAGCTACCACCAGATAATGTTGACTTACCTGAAATTGATGATTCAGACTTACCAGGTTTGGTTATTGACAAAAATTCATTCATAGTTAATGCAGAGATACAATGAAAGGGATATAGACACCGTACATACTAGCTAATTGTGTATTACGCAGCAAGTATCGTAACATATGAAGAAATTGTGGTAATCAAAGTTAAGCTGTTGCACGTGATGAAAGATATTCTTGGTAGAAATTTATCAGTTTACTATGTAATATTGTAGCACAGCACAGTATTTACAAATGCCTAACTAATGTGTAGAATAGTATTCCAAGTAGTAACATTGATGAACACAACCATTAAAACTGCGTACCTTTGACAATTTGTCGCCTCTTTTGGCAACTTCCTTTGATGCGACAGATGTCAGAAGTTCACAATTTTTTTTGATTGTATACCAGAACCGGTGATATTTTAAGAATGTTATGAAACAGTCAACTTATTCATTCAACTGAGGTTTATGGCATTTTTAAAAGTTACAAAGTTGCTATACTTCTATTATATTTATTTGTTTTAGATTCGACAGTTCATATTAAACAGAGGTTGTACCTAGCATCACCAACTATTGAGGAGTGTACGTCGCTTAAGAAGATAGATTTTAATACTTTTACCAGCACATGGTTGGCTTTGGAAAAGAAAGGAATCAGGTACTGGTACATGAAAACATTTCTGACATTACCTATGAAAGAAAAGATAATTTGCTATTGCCACTGTCTGTAAGATAGAACCAGACTGGCACAGTAGACATAGTATCATCCTGTCTTGCTCACTATTACACCTTGCATTGATCTGCCACTTTACTGTCACTGTGTGTGCTGCTTTTGTATTTTGATTTGTGGTAGTAAATTCAAATAATAATAAACACGAGACTCGTGGTGGAGCATTTCCTGCCATTGCTTTCAATAGAAAATTGTCTGAAAATATCGAATATCTCGCTAAAATATTCTGCCAACTTTAATATGAGTGCTTTTATTGATAAACTGCTATAGCTTATTTAGCAGTGTAGTAGTGATAGCACTATATTTTGTCTAGTATATAAACCATTGCTGATCTCTAAAAGAAGGAATTGAATACGATTATAATTTTTTTGTTGATTATAGCCTTGCAGAGCATGTCAATTTTGAAAACAACATACGTGGAGAGCTGAAGGAACCTACATGCAAAACTGATTTTGGAGCAAGTATATCTTCATTAGACCATTTAAAAGGTATTGCTGACCGAGACCAGTTGTATTACGACCCAGAAACAGGTTTGAAAGAGGTAACTTCAAAATAATATTTTTCTTAAGGTTACTACTTATTTTGTAAGAAATAATGAAATCAAAAATATATTTGGTAAGAACTTGTTATTGAAAAATGTTCAGCTTGTACTGTAGTAAGCTGCACGTTAAATCATTTTTTTTTATAAATGCAAGTAATCATGTTTATTTGGATACTCGGTAACCCCTCATATCATAAGGAAATCTTAAAGGTTTTGCAACATCTTGGTGGTGAAATACAAGCTGTTGAAGTAATGGGTGCAAGAATATCTAATGCCTTGGAAACACAACCAAAGTCATGGGTTGTTGGTGTTGTAGCAGCATTATACTGGAGAGTGGAAGGCAATGCCCCTAATGCTATCAATTGCCTGCGTATGGCTCTTCACTCAGCACCTCAAGAAATGAAGGTAAAGAACAAGGAAAAGTTCCAAGCTACAAATTTATTTATTTTTCATTCGGTCAGTTTGGTGTTTTAGTAATGGATCATCTCAAAAGTTATCGCAACGACCCCAAACGCATAGTGTTTCGTATAGGGGGCGGGGGGTAAAATCCACCCACGTTTATGGTTTAGTGCAACATGAAAAAATCATACCTAGTATATACGATATTTATTAAAAATCATTTCTTGGTAAATATAGAAGTTTTAGGTTCTATTTATTCTACCACTCCATGAACATTCATGCAAGTGTGCAAAAATGTACGAAATTGGTGGAAGAGAAAGGACAGTGAAATACCTACATCAAACGGCTAAACCATGCCCCGGGTACCATCCAGTTTTAATTTTACAACATAGGGATACGACAGTTGTAAAGCGGACGACCTTTTTACGTCACTACAGTGCAGACGATACACACAAAAAAGATGTCTAAACAGTTGACACTATTTGGTACTGTGGCGCCGGAAAGCAGAGCTATTTACAAATGTCAGCCTTTATACAGGTACCAGACATTTGTAAATAGCTTTGTATCAAAGCATACGAGTTTATCAGTGGAGGTAAATATTTTTTAAATAGAATTTATCGACGATTTCGCTCTTGAAATTGGTTGTCAGTTTTTACACGTGCATGACGTCCAGTCCGTGTTTAACGTGCTGAAATCAGAATAACACACACTGGAAGTATACATGTTGCTATCGGTGACTCTAATTGATTCAGAACATGTTATCAGGAGAGCATCTGCCTTGGAAATGTCTTTTTCTGATAACACTATTAAAGTTCAGGCAATGTTGTAATAAAAAGTTAAACTAAATAATGCGCAATCCATTTCTTACTATGGACTAGGGCAGATAAGGATGTTATTCCCAGTGAATGTAAAAATACGTTGGTTTTTTTAAAGTTCTATAATTATGAATAATCCACCATGTGCTAAATAGCACCAAATATTGCCTCCGGACCCCCATCTAGGTTCGCAATTGGATAGGGCAAAAATCTCACTAACCCCCCTATATTTGACCTGGGGGGGTGGGGGGTAATTCCTGTCTTAGACACTATACGTTTGTGGTCATTGTGGTAACTTTTGAGATGATCCTTAACATGTAGCAAGTGCTCCCTTTTTTGCTTTGATTCCTCTCAAGGACTATTACTGCAATGTTTTGACATGGTCTTTTTTGTCAAACGAATGCATGGTAAACTACTGATACCAATTCAAAGTAACATAAACTAATGTTTCATATCAAAATAATTATACACCATAGTACAGCTACCTAGGAGTAACTTGTCATTCATCTAATTTTTACTGGTGCTTTAATTTTGCAGGATTTGCCATTAGTAAGCATGGCTAATATACTGCACCGTGCTGGTAGGCTGAATGATGCAATAGTAGTCACAGATATGGCGCTAGGTATAAATCCCAATCTAGTTCTTATACATGTGACCATGGCTAATATCTATGCTGCTAAGGTTAGTCGGTTTAATGATTCATAAAAAAGTCTAGCCTGATTCTCATATATGTCGCCTTCCATTCTGGTTAAATATTCAGCGAAATGCAGGCAGTTAAATCACAACAGGACTGCTTAAAGTTTGTATTAATGTTAAAATTTCTTGATTGTCCTATTCCTGTTATATAATAAACTTAAGTTATTATTAATAGTACCAATCTGAGATTTTTTCCAACTGCATTGATGTAATATGCTCTTATTTTACAGGGCGACTGGAAGAAAGCCACAATATTTTATGAATCAACTCTTGGACTTCAATCTTCCTTTGATATGGCTAAAGAACGACTGCGTGCAATACAGTGTCAAGAAGTTTTTCAGGAAAAATTGCCAAAGGATTCGGAACTGTGAAAGTTTCCTGGATATCCATAGTTAAGCATACTTGTTGATGCATACAGTTCAGTAAAATTAATACTCACTGCAGCTCAAACAGTCCATGATAATATAATACTCCTGAACAGTTCTAATAGCTGATAGCATAGACTGGGATATTTTGCAATTGCAAAGTGTACTTAATGTTATAATTCTAATTTTCTGGTTTTCCTGTGATCTAATATATGCATTACCAAACTTATTATTATTCCAAACAATTCAAAAATGTGATGTTATGTTAACCTGACTATCTGTTTATTCATATTTTAATACCATGAAGTGAGCCCAAAAATAAATTACAGCTAGCTACAGAATCACACTACAGTCACTGGTTTTTGATATTTATGAGGTTACAAAACAATTATTCCATCCCTTTCCTTACCTCATTGCTTGTGATGTCTTACTATAGAGACAAATGCATAATTACTTTTCATACAGCTACAGTGTATCGGCGCGGAGAGCTACACATGTCCCCTTTACATAATTGCTATGCATTGTTACCCTCATGCCATACCAAAACTGTATTGAGATTCTTTTGCTAGTAGCTGTAAGATGATAGATGCCTTGTATTCAGCAGAATTCATTTCAAAACTTTTTGCAGGACAAATAACTCTGAGAGTAAATTGTGTTTACAGTTGAGTGTTGTTACTTTTGTAATCATTTATTCCCTGATTTTTGCTGTTGTTCAATCAGCCCACTGCAAATGTAGTCACTTTTCTGGGCTGCTGTTTTAATGTATTGTAGTGCCAAGAGATCGATGAATTCTTCTCAACTGGCACATGTTAAAATGTGATTAGACATGGTTAGGTCAGTGCCATTGATCTCTCTTGAGTTTTGTCATTTTAGTTGGGAATTATCCTTGTTCCTCTCTAATAATGCAACTGATGAAACAGCAGAAAATTGTAAATAAAAATATTGTTCAGCTGATTTATAATTTTATAAATGATACATTCCCACACTACAATATTTCAATTAAATTTTATACTTTTGTTAATGACATTTAACTGCATTCAGTTTTCTTGTAGTCTTGCAAAGGAATTGTGGTTTTAGTGTTGCTTGTTGTAGATGGCTATATTTTCTTGTATCACTTGATATTCCCAATACCAAGTGAATAAATTACAAATGATTTCAGTCTCTCGACCGTCACAGCACCGAAATCTTGAAAAGGGTAATTCTACCTTTGGTCCTACAGATTATGTGTAGTACTTTGGTTAAGGAGCTGAATAGGAGACCTGAATATGTTTGCCTCCCTCCTACCCTAGTAATTCAAACATAGATGAAAAGATGGGAATCTAAAGTAAAGTTCAGTTCACAACAGTTATAATTATAAACAGTTTTAGGTACATTTGAAATTGGAAAGTCTCTTGTTGTCCAATGTCAAGAAGGCAGCAACCCCTGTACATCAAGTCGTTAAAGTGCCAAAATTAATATGTGTTTACACAGCACTAAATCCTACAGAAATCAAGTCATACAAGAAATAGCAAGAATGGCTTATTTAATAAGGATATTTTAAACTTTTGTTTTGAATGATATCTTTTGTCATATACGGCTCATAGAATTTAGATTCTTGACCATTTTGTCATTAGTGTAGTACAGTTTTTATGTGGAATAATAGCTTCTGGTCTATGCTGTAGTAGCAGAGGAAAAATGCAATTCTCAATGCCAATGTGTGAAGAGATATAAACCTGTACTATGTGGAATGCATGCCTCCAATCTCAAACCTGAATGCAGAGCTAACTGTGTTGGTAGTAATGTGCAATTGCCTGCTTTTGTTTTGTGCTTATTTACATATTGTCTATATTATCAATAATTTAATTTGCAATGTCAGTGCAATTTTTTTTTTTTTTGCAACACATAATTAAATTTAGGAAACATGGCAAAGCCATCATGATAAATAATATGTGTGTGACTTTTACAGATTTATAATATAATATTCTTTTATGGTTATGTAGATGTTAAAAAGCATGTTTAATATAATGTATCAAATGTAAATTAACATTTTAAGCTTATTGTTAAAAACAATAAAATCTAAAAAAAAGATGAGATTTTACCGTCCAGTTTGATCTCTCGTCATTAATTCTTTTGCAATTATTACGCATGTAGAATAGATTAGTATATTTTTATTACTCAGTAGTGTAAAACACTTCACTATTAATACTTAAAGCTGCTGCTTCTGACAAAATTGAATTAAAAATGTTGAATTTTGGTCTAGACCGATCGTGTGTTATGTGAACTTGAACTAAAATGAAATGTTTTACATTACATACTAATTATGTGTGCTTCTCTGCATGCAGCCTTTAAATGTGGAAAATTCAGTTGCTTCATTGTTATTTTTAAAAAATTCTCAAAATGCCTGTTCAAACAAGCTTGATGATTTTTTGAAGAGTGCATGCCAAAGAAACAATCTTGACTTCTGAAATAAATTTAATACACCAGGTTGCAGTTCCAGTTGTTTTCTGCATTTTTTGTAATCGTTTACAACTCGGTTGGGAATTCATCATCATTGAAAATATTACCATAGATACTTCTAGCTGGTGTACAAAACTTTCTTACTGGCTCCTGTCTTTTCATGGGTTGTACTCTTCCTAGACTTTTATTGGTGGCTGATTTCATGCTGGATGATGGCTGCAAGCAAACAGAAAATCCACACATCATTGAGTATAATAAATATAGTCATTGACATAGATTGTTATTTTTAAATTTAAATATGATTATTTGTTTTCTGTTATTTATGACTGGACCATACATTTTTTGGAACATTTTGTATTCCTTCATCTCTACATTTTAAATTTTCTGGTGTATATTTACAATACATAAACTACCAAAAACCTTAGATGGAAAAATTTCTGATGGAGTAATTAACACAGTATATATCACATAAAGACATGTGACTTCTAAAAATCACAAAATGAATTTTATAATCCTTACGGTATTATTGCTATTTGTATGATGGGGATATTTTCTCTTATTATGTAGCCTGCTACTTGAAAATGTTAACATGCTACTCAAACTTGAATATAATCCTGATTGAATCACCAGTGGGTTGTATTGGGGTAAAACTTCAAGCTGCAAGTATATAAAAAAATTTCCAGTATATGTATGTTACCTTTTCAAGGCTTTCAACTATACTATATTGACATAATTATTCAGATTAATCAATATTAATTTTCTTTCTTATCTGAAAGTGTCATATCTTTAAATTTCAAAAAAGGACTATGATTATCAAAGATATACTTTATTTTCACTATTTTATTAATTTACATAGAAATTTCTTTAGATTTTTATCACTTTTATTAGTAACATTGAATAAAGTCCCAATTATCTACTAATATGACGACATTTAGATATATGCAGCATTACTATGGAAACATTTTCCAAGTATAACAAAACCTTATATTGCTGTATGCAATCACTGATCTATAGGTACAGATATTTTTGCAGCAGTTATAGTCTATCACATATTCTCTATATTAATTGTGCTTATTTTTCATTTTGGCTGCACCCCCAGAAAGCAAAGGTTTTTTAGCATCAAATGAAAGGTTAAAACCTCTAGAGTCAGAATCTGTTAGAACACATTCTTCAATTTAACATCTGTACAAAACCATTCTTTTGACTTCACCACAAGTACTTTGAAAAGGTCCATCTTATGTAGAAACTCCTAGGTACAAGTTTTACTATATATCTCGATCTGACCCACCTGATCTAGAGCTAATTCCATGGATTGAATATTTTCTTGTGGTAGTTGCTCTCCCAGTGGTATTAATTCACAAGTTGGCAACATCAGCTCACTCACTGCTATTGGTTTCAGTAATAAAGCATTTGCAGGAGATGGTAAAATAACAAAATGACCGCACGGCTTAGGTTGCAGGTTGTAAACACTTGATGTTTGAACTTCTTGATTCTCAAATTTGGCCAGTAATACCATGTTCTATAAAATAACTGTAGGGAGCTGACGTTGCAAGAATCTTACAATTTTAATGGTGCATATTTTGGTTAATGAGGCTACCCAAAGTAGTTTTAATATAATCCAGTTGCACATGCACTGATTGCAAAAAATGCAAGTGGATTTTTCTGTCATCCCTAAGGTAGTACCCTTACCAAAGAGAACTGCTATTAGACCAGTTAATAACATTTATAGTTTTATAACCTTTTTGACCAGTTCACTGCCTGCATGTTTACGGTAGTTTCTTAGTAAGATTTTAAACTGCTTCCAACTGTTAAAATTATAACTGCCATCAAATATTACTTTGAGTCAAAATAACAGTTGATAGCAGTTACAATTAGCAGATTTCAGCTGATTAAAAACCTGCTATATGATAGCAGTTCTGGTAAATATATAGTTCTGAAAACGTTATTAAAAATTAACCATCAAATCTGCATTGAAAAGTCAGGAACCAAATTTCAAATATGGCTGATAGCTAGAACTAACAGTTTTTTGCAACTTGCAAATTAATTTTAAAGAAACAGTAAACTTATATATGCAAGCTCTCACAGAAGCTAGAACACGTCAGTTTGTTTTCTTGAAGAATTAGAGAATCTGTAGAAGTATAGAAGTTTTACCCTTTAATAGAAGTATTTTTGAAAGTGGTAAAATGTAGCTATTTGTTATATAACCGGATATAAGTCTATATATAAGTCTAGATTATTCAAATTTTACTTAATATAGTTTTCTTGTCCTTTAGGTTCATTATAACATAATTTAATTATAATACATAATTATACTCTTATATTTATTGTACCCCCAGCAGTAGGCTGGAAGTACTTTGGATTTACCCTGCAACCGCCCCGTCCGCTTCACTGTTATCGAGATATCTCAATAAGGGAATGTGATATCCATTTGAAACTTAAATCATATATTACTTGCATATTG
>JAOXYB010039717.1:1216-13204 GCA_028565635.1 Phoronis ovalis | reverse complement strand
ATAATGATGTTTTCGTTTTTTTTGTGTGATAACATTATTTAAATACAAACAGCCGTAATCCACTGATATCTGTTGATTATATTTTTCGTTATATGACTTATTAGATTTTCAGAATTCAAAATCCAAGGCTATGGCAAGCTTACTGTGTACACAAAACCCACATGGTGAAAACAAATCCTGCAGGAATATGTAACGAACGAACGGTCCTATACCATGGAACAAGCCCAGATGTTGTTAATAACATGAACGCGCAAGGTTTCAATCGAAGTTTCTGTGGAAAAAACGGTATGTATGCAAATTTGTCATAATTGTATGTTTGTATGTTCCAATGCATTTTTATGTAAACCACCTGCATTGATCGCGAATTTACCGCAAATATTTATAACTACAACAAGTTAAGTATACGTAATGGATAACCTTTGTCATGTGCTAGTAAAACATTAATTACTTTTATAACGTGTGTAACCTGTTTATGGAGCAGCTATCCTTCACATGAAAACGAGCACGACAGTTATGCTTTTCTTTAAATAACAGTTCACATTCCAAATCTCTATACCCTGTTTAAAGTGCCGATTTGTACATGCTCTAAAGGAGAATAACAAACTTATAATGTATATAAAAATTCGCAATTATTTCCCGCATGTATACACTGCTGCTAACGTCCAAAGGCACATCAATTGTTTTATTTTAGCCGTGGCATTTGGAATGGGTGTGTACTTCGCAACAAATGCAAGCTATTCGTTAGATTATACCTCTCCTGACCCCAAAACTGGCTGCAGTTACATGTATCAAGCTCGAGTACTCACAGGACAATATACGCTTGGTGACGAGAGCATGAAAGCACCACCAGCAAAAGATCCTAATAACCCGGCTATTTTATACGACTCTACAGTGAACAATGAAACGGATCCGACAATATTCGTAGCATTCAATGATAATCAAGCTTATCCTGAATATTTAATCATATTTTAGTAATCGCATAGGAAAGTCTGCGGAAGGTTACTTATAACTTGCAGTCCTTACTTATAAGGTATGCGAAAATTCATAACAGTTTACATGCATAAAGATATGCATGATCCAAAGTTGGCACAAGAAACAATTAATTTTACCATCCACATCAATAATAACATTTGGTCTTCTAGTAACTAAATACCCTAACTCTTGGTGGACAATTTTGTACGTTCATAAATAAAGATAATGATGTCTCATACCTACTACCGATTTTTCGTGCAGGGTCAACCAATAAGCTTTTTTAATGTCAGTTGTCTCCTCTCTTGACTCTATTGGGAATTTTAATCAAATTCTTCTTGCATTTTACACTGCCTGGAATGTTGAAGATAGCGGGGCAATCAGATCATAGTCACATTAAGTGGCAGATACGGTGCATGACTCTTCAAGTTAAATATATATCCACGGTAAAAATATCTGATAACCTTTTATGATTAACTAAGTAGTGCTCAAATATTTTGCTTACATAGTAAATTACTGACGTAACTTTCTCGTAAATTTATTTTAAATTAAGTTTAATTTTTTATTCCTGTAATTTCGTCAAAGCTTAAAGAATCTATAGAATGAATGAAGTTATTGAGTTACATGTAGATGAAGATCATAAAGTGAGAAAATTTTGGTAAATGATATAAATATGTTAGCATATATACAGCTGAAAATTTACGACCAACTTTTAAAGTAATCTCTGTTTGCATTTATCCCTATGTAATATTAGTTAGTTTGACTAATCCCAGTTTGTTTTAAAAGCGACAGCGATGCATGACAGTAGTCGCTTGACAAGTTACGCATTCCTGCGCAGAAAAAATCTTTATCTGGTGGTCGTGTATCAATTATTATAATCATGCGTAACGTGACAGGAAGATTTACGTTATCTAAGTGGCTATGGGAGCAACGCAAGCCCCCCCAGAAAATTTTAACATTCTTGATGCATTTCGAGTAAACTGGCTCAAACTGACACGCTTCCAATATATGTCATAAAATATTATTTTTTAAGGTTTTGTTTGGGATTTCTGAATATAGATCTCCTAAAAGAACTAGATAGCCTGGCTTTTAACAAATACATAAGATTGCTGAAAATTGTCCCTATTATTACAGTCTGAAGAAATCCAGCTGTTAATTTGGAAGTACCTTATTGAGAAGCACAGAACATTAACGGATGGATTTATTCAGACTGGCCCTTTATTGACCCTGTGGTAGTATATATGTGAATGTCCTAGTCTAGTTTGTAATCAGTTACATAGTGGCAGACCTGCTGCATGTGTAAAATGTTGCTGCGACCCTAAAATGTAAACAAAGAATTATTATACATAAATGTTGTAATTTAATAACCAGTCAGGGATATGTTTAATTGAAAAATTATCTTCGACAGATTATGTACCATTCAATTAATATACACTATATGGTTTATTTATTAAATAATCTTAAGGTCGTCGGTCCACTTTGACCGAACTCACTGAGTAGCCTTTGAACAATACAGGCGCGCGTGCTTAAACTGGTTGACAGAGATTATGTCTAGGGTCTATCTCCGTTGATCATCCATTGACAATTGAAACAACCCATAGTTAACCTTTTTATCATCGGTCCACTCTGACCGAACTCAGTAGCCTTTGAACAATACAGGCGCGAATGCTTAAACTGGATGACAGAGATTATGTCTATAGGGTCTATCTCCGTTGATCATGTCCTTTGACAATCGAAACATTATCCTTTTTATCTTATAGACGAACTCCCCAACACATCCTAGGAACACGTGTTTACGGGGTTCGAAGTTAAGCTGTCTCACCTGATGTTTAACTTTAAGGTTCAATTTGTCTTGTACTATATATGTTGCATAATTATTAATTAAAATTAGTCTGATTCACAAATCTTGTGTTGCGTTTTGATAAATCTACAGCGTAACAATAGCAAGCCGACTCCGATTTCCGGTTCTCGAATAAAGTAAACAATTAAGTTTGTCTTTGAAAATATTGTTAGGAAATAAATACGAAGAGCATAATAACAGGTAATTATCGAACTATACAATAGAACACTAAAACTATTTTTTAATGTAATATTTTACTTTTAATTATTTTATTATACTTTGTGATTTATTTACAAGACTTCAATCACCCGATTCCCCTTTAAGAAATAAACTCCAACCCAGACTTTTCACATTAGCGGGAGAATATAATGTCTCAACGTGTTTGCAACGGCAGAATTTACGCATGTGTTACAATTATGAGGCATACAATTAAATCAGAACAATTCTCTTTAGTTATGACAAATTTTTAAAATGCTGACATGACTGATATATGGGACAGATACAGTTGTAAACAATTGTGGCAATTTTAATCATGGACAAATCCGCGCGTAAAAATATAATGTATACATAATTATTTGTCAATATCAGTATCCCTACGTAACATGTTGTATCCAGTTTTTTGTGAAGCTTTTTTTTTCTTTCATTGTCTAGATAATCTTGTAATAGTTAAAATTGTTCTTGACTTAAGTTTTATTTTAAAGCAGTGTTTAAGTGAGAGAAAGCGCAATAATTGTCTTCAAAAGAAAAACTCGAATTCTATTTCAACATGTTATTTCGCAGATGTTGCATCCCATATCCCAGAGTTTATTTTTGTAAAAAAGGAACATACCAAACATTTTAAATTGGCGAAGTTTCTAATGGTTGGCTATTTGTTGAAAAATAAAATATTAAGGTTGAAACATCAAATAACAAATTAAATCCCTAAAATTGACAAAGGGGAGCGTAGCCCACGACTGAGCTTGCTGTAAGAGATAGACATTTAATTTAGTAATAGTTCACAATTGAACTGAATTTAAATTTGTCGTGACTATTTTACGAAATTCAACACATGTTATATCAAACTGCATATAGTTGTTTCAGACATACGTCTCCATTACATTGTCACAAAGTGTATTTGCTTAAAAACCGCCGGAAATCTGGCTTAGATATAATCGAACATATTTCTATAAATCAAATAGCCTGTTGCGATACACCTCATGGGTCAATTTAATGTCAGACGGTAGTATGGCTTGTCAATCATTCATTTGATCAATGTATTTATAAACTATAATATATTGTTTAAATCACGTGTCGTCTAGTGAAATACATCAGGTGATTATTCAGTAAAAAGAGAATAGTTCTCTAACAAGGTGCATCGATAGGTCGGTGAATTATTTCCGAAATACTAGTCAAGACGTACAGAATTGGTTTGGTTCACTAGATGGGGTTCCCTGAGTGACAGTTTGAGGAGCAGAAATCGTGCCGCGCTAATATTGTACAATATGTTCGGATTCGATTATTTACAAAGACCAAGGAATGTCAGCTTTAATATTCACCTTATATGATTTTCACTCGGATTTGCGTTATCATTCAGCATATGTGGAACTAAAAAGTGAGGCATCAGCGAGGTAATAGAGGAGCCAATAGTAACATATAGTGATCGGGATGTTGCTAAATTCCGCTTGGGGATTTTTTTTAAGAATGACAGATGCTTGTAGCCCGATTATAGTGTTACGGTCTACACATTGCTTTGAAGAATAGTGCCTATACTCGTTGACAGAAAAGGGTAAGTAAGCGCGGTATCATGTCTAATATTTAAGCTAACGTTTTGTCAGGATATCAGAGTAGCATGATCCAGCATGTGCCCGGGCATAGTCAGTTTTTATCAAAGGGGAAATTCGTATATTATTGTACAATCCTGCCTGGAGAAGATGTTATTCCATTTGCATTTAAAATGCCTATTTTAAAGCAAATATGTATTATCCACATCTATTAGTATGTCAGCATACAGCATTAGTATACGAAATATATCAAATGTAATACATGTATATATATATAATGGACTATTATATATACTAACAAGTGATGGATAAAGGTAAAAATGTAGGATGTTTTGTGTATACATAAGGAAAGAATAAACTTCAAAATAGTAATAATTGCAATATGCAATCCTATTACAATGAAGACAAATTTGAAGTAAATTCTGACCAGTGGCAGGGGAAATATGATTTCAAAATCAGAGGGAAAAAATGCCTACCTCAAAAATGACAAAGATAAAAATAACACCCTCCCCTACCCAATACCTTTACTTACCAGGCAAAGTTATGCACGATTCATGCATATGATTAATTACTATATATATACAACACAAAGACATACACTATGTATGGTCATTCAATGTTAGTGGTTTGATCATTGTAGAGCACGCGTTTTGCTGTGACACGGATCCAAGAATTTAAGAATTGAAGTACATTTGAATGCGAGTGCTTGTAGAACGGAAAGCAAAAGTGACATGCTCCCCTGTAAAAGTTTTGAATATGTATGTGGTGTTATTTCGTAAAATTTTTGAATATCTGGAATGATTTCCGGTAATCTGGTGCATTTCGGACTCTTTTTTACCATGATACATTGTGTCATTTTTATACATTTGGAAACCTTATTATATACCAACTTTTTTGAATAAATCAATTCCAATACAGTCTTAGCGTTATTGTTGGCGGACTACATACTTGAGAATTTAGAAATCCACCAATGTCTTTAAGTATTGTTGAATTATTCCCCCATTTTATTTATCTATTGTTACGGTCATTTTAAAAAGATACCATACTATGAATGATGGATCCCAATTTGGTGCTTTGGATTTCCTTTGTTAAAAGTTCTATGTCAATCATCTTTTAAACTGGGAAGTTGAAATTCGACACCACTTAAACTACGTGAAACAAATGCAAAGACCCTCACCCGAAAACAGCATAATTTGGCAAGATATAAATATATAAGAACCCTTGTGATAATTTGAGTAAATTACAAGGAAGAATTTGTGAATATAGCTATTTGTTCTATTTCGACTTTAAAAGAAAATCGCAAAAGATCGTGAAGGCAACCATTTTTTCAAGATTAAAAGTGCCACATTGGCACTCGAAAAAAATTACCCCTCGTCATTGGATTTCCCAAAAAAATGACCCCCTTCATATACCCGGGTCCCCCAAGGATTAATTTCTGACCTGACCACTGCATGATTCACGTTTTGAAAACACAATTCATTTTAACGAAAGTGGTTTGATGTTTTAATAAATTTAAAAATACATTTACATTGATCAAATTTGTGCATATCCCAGTAATGCCATATAATAGTTGAGATCAGTAACTCCAGCGTTTGGTTACTTTGATTTAGCGGTGTTGCACTTAAATTTCATGCTGATGTATACATCTTGTTGCCAGGAACGATCAATATATCTCATTTTTTATAATTGTTAAGTGTAGCCTAAAATATGTAAGTAAGTAAGCACTTCTGATAAAAGCAATGAACAAATACAAGTCGCTAATAAAACATATTTTATTGAAATTAAAATATCACCAAAGTATATAATTGGAGATTTAATTTTATATCTTGAACCACAAATAAAGTATTGAAGAGAAAAATAACATGATAATGTAATGAAAATTTAATAGTGATATTTTAATAGTGATATTTTCGTTTTTCATTTTATATAAGTTATGTCATATATACTTGTATAGCGGAATCCCTCCCGCACATCTAGTTATATTATGTATAGCGGCCGCACGTATCATCAGCGGATCTCTGCCTATAACTACTGTACATGTGATTGTGAAACAGTTGCTCGCTTACATTTATACAATAAACATCGTGTCGTACTATTTTATATCTGTCTTATTTATATTTGTTAAGAACGGGTCTAGTACAAACTCAGACAACCGGCCTTTAAGCCGTAGTCTGTGCTCGCGTCTCAACGTTACACTCATGAAAAGTACAATGTTATAATTGTCTATCCCCTGCAGGCATAAAGGCATCCTTTGTGGAAAAACAGGATGACACTGGGGTTCAAATTTAATATGGTAATTACGTTAGCTTTATAAATGTTCTGGAGTTACTAAAAATAAATATTAAACAATAAATGCAAAATAAAAAACAACATTATAAATGAACAAAAACACTACAAATTACTTTAGTTATAATTTTGAATAAAATGCAAAAATGTATATAAATGCTTTGAAGATCGATGCCTCTTTAATAAAAGAAAAGTTATATTTTTGTGTAAGTCTGTGAGCAGTTTACAAGCAAACAAAGTATGTATGTAACATCTGATTTCGCAACTATATTTATGATTTAAAGTAAATGTTTAATTTGTTATGTACAAAATATGTGTATCTTCAGGATCACTAGGGGCCGCCTATTTTCCTAGGGTCTGCCTATTTGTAATGTGTTTGCGTTTGTATGTGTATCCTCAGGATCACTAGGGGCCGCCTATTATCCTAGAGTCTGCCTATTTGTAATGTGTTTGTATTTGACTAATGCATTTTACCTGTAAATGTCGAATAGGTTGACGCTTATGTCCATGACCTTGTACTTTTTAAAATTGAATGTATGAATTATTTATTTTATTTTTAGAGTCTCCGCATCAATTGTGTCACAATAATGGGTAAGTACAAAAGACGATATAAAGTTTCATGCAATCAAACCAAGGGCAGTAGGTCTAGCATATAAAGAATTATAGTTTTATTTATTTTCTACTTTCTTCTTAGTTAGCCTTCTACTCACATGTAAATAACCTTTTCCGCGATTGTGTATGCATAGTTTGGGTAGCGTCTCAAAACGCAAACATATTTCTCGCCTGAATAGGCTTCTGGAAAAACGCAACACAATGTACTGTGTTTCCCGCTTTATACTCTCTAGTGATAAAATAGAACTGGGTAAACAAACAGTCTAGAATTTCGGATTCATTTGCCGGTTCCCACTAATGCAATTTTTACATTTGAATTATGTGTATGAATCTACCGATGCAGGTTGAAAACTTTCAAGAATATAAATTATTTTGTTTTGAATATGAGTTATGGGTAGTAACTCTTACTTTTACCAGGTGCTCATTTTGTAAACGCATTTAACACTAATGAATAATTTAAGACTACCTGTTAGTAAAGATAAAAAAATAAAAAGAGCTTGATTGCATGTATTTTTAAGCCAAAATTAAACTTTGAAGATTTGGCGATTTTCACTTCACAAACTACATCTTACAGAAATTATTTTAAATGTTTTATCTTGAATGTTTGTGCTACAAAAGTAGTACTATTATTATTCTTTGACAATCAGAATAATGTGTTTTCCATTGTTATAACTCTCAACAATCTACGAAACCTCAAACAACTACGTCAGTATTCATTTTCCGCCGTTATTACGGATGTTCCTATAGGACATGGGCAATAGGTTTGGCATATAATAAGAAAGTAAAAAAACTAATGCTTATATTTTAAGTATTATAAAAATCACAAAAATTTGGATATTTTAAATAAATAGATATATTTATGACGTTTCGGCCTTTCAGCCTACATCAGGTCTACAGTTATGTGTGCGACACCACATCATCCACAGTATTATGACGTCATATAAGTGATGTGATGTCACACACATATAACATCATTAGTACGTACAAACTGGTAATATGAAGGCGATCTCAGATGCTTGTATTGACTTCCCAACTGCTTGTAGCGCGTACAGTCACATGTTCGTGTTCGTCTTTTAGTTATTGACATCACGCATTTCTTAAAGGATCATGCGACACAAGCTAGCGCTGCTGTTTGTTAAAAAATAGAAATAGCAAACAAATCGGTTTTTATTTATTACCTTGTAGCGAGCTCTTACATACGGTGTATGCGTATGCTGGAGTATGACGTCACCTACATACCTACAATCAGAATTCCGTCTGCTAGTCTATGTCCAAATTAAGACATGCAATAAAAAATAGATAGGTCCCCGCGGAATAGTTGGTGGTGTCAAACTGTTACCGACCAACCCCTGTTCTATCTACGGTACATAACATACATGTAGGCCAGCAGTTAGCATCCCGCCGAAAAATAATGTGGAACTAAAAGTACGATATAAATTTTTCTAAGAAATGCGAAATTATGCGCAAGGTGGCACCGAGTTAGTTATTTTTGTTTTAGGTTAAATGAAGTATAAATTGTGTCCGCCAGTAACTTTTC
Source organism: Phoronis ovalis (assembly GCA_028565635.1). Classification (NCBI taxonomy): domain Eukaryota; kingdom Metazoa; phylum Phoronida; family Phoronidae; genus Phoronis; species Phoronis ovalis. Next base: position 4,200 of record JAOXYB010039717.1, on the reverse strand, counting down.
ACTCTCACATAAGTTAACTGTATTGTCATTGTATATAATTAAATAACATCGTAACACATGGTACTTATGAAAAAAAACTAGAATAAGGTATGGAGAACAGTATATAAAGGAAATGTGATTGGAAATGAACGGCCATCAAAAATCATACGGGACTTTTCAGAAATTACTGGTGCATTTTAATTTTTGATTTTTTTTAATCATTGTACTTTTTATAATATTTCATTAATTTAATGTGATCAAGATGGTGCATAGGGCAAGCAAAGTATTATATGCATAACTAATACAGGTGCTAAAAGTATAAAATATGACATGGAAACTCAGAGCTTGTACTACTAAGATAGAAATTAAAGAAATTAATATCAGAAATAGTTTTAATTAAAATTATAAGGCACACTGTTACTTAGAATATATTACGCTAACATAACATTTTTGCAGCTTCAACAGATTACGAACTACCTACTCTAGTTGGTTATTTGAAGAAGAACTTAAAAGATTACAAGGACACACACATTTTAAAGGTAGAGCGATTTTCTATTGATGTGAAATACATTCTTTAGCGAATGATCTAACTATATGTTAATCTGTTTCCCATATGTTTGTCTTCAGATCAACCTTAAATAACTGATAAAATAATTTCAGGAAATCATTCAAAATGCGGACGACGCTGGTGCCACCTGTGTCAAAATTTTGTACGACAAGCATTTGTATCCAGATAAACAATTATCTCCACCTGAACTTAAAGACTACCAGGTAAGTGCTTTAACTTATGCATATAGTTTAATAATGACATCTGTCTAGTAAAAAAATATACAGTGACGCCTGTAACAGTTTTGTTTCAAAATATATATGTTATTAATTTATGATCAATTATGGTTGCAATTTTTTCCAGGCCTATTACCTAACCAGCGTGGGGATCAAACCGTCCATCCGAAACCGCGCACTTGTTTCCTATTCTAGCTAGTATTCGAATATTTCCCCTTTAGCTGCCTAAGGAGTGCCCCCCGAGCCCAGGGAAATGTCTCAGCCCAAGGTCCCATCTCCATGAAGGCCCTTATAATTTCGTAAAGACTGGATGAATACGTAAAATGAAAACCATTTTTTTTTACATTAAAAAACTTTTATTGTATACTACGCCGGTCACGATATTGGTACTATTTCACAATATGTGTTAGTTGTTGACAGAATTAAATAGTTTAAAAAATACATCTACTAAAATATATATTTGTATTGTACATCATTGGAAAGGATATAACTTATAACATATTTTTAATTGCTAAGTTAATTTATTTTAATTATTACAAGATTATCTAGACAACAAAATGAAAAAAAGTGTTGCACAAACCGGATGTAACATGTTACACAGCAACGCTGACGTTGACAAATAATTTTGTATAACATATATATATATAGGCAAATGTGTCCATTAAAATTTCTGTATAAGTTTATATCTACATATATCCCATACATCAGCCGTATTGTTTTTATTGCAACCAGTAGCAGGAATTTCGGTGTGAAAATCGAAAAAGTGTTCGAATACTTGGAAACATATGCGCGAATGCAAATTAACGGATTGAGTCCACGCTGATTAGATTGCTTGTTTTCTGTTCAAGACAATACTTATTTGTTTCAAAATGTTAGAACATAATTATAATGTTTGTTCTGGTTTACGAGAATATATATATTTTAGTCTAACATTCTAGTGTTAACATTTTATATCTTTAACTTATATGTTGTTTCTGTCCACATGTGAGTTTAGAAGAGTGTGGCTTTTTTCTGATTTATCTGATTATTTTCTGTCCATTTCTTTTGAGTCTAGCTATTTTAAAAAAATTAATATTTTCTCTACTGCATTCCTACGCCAAATTTATTATTTATCGTTATACACATGCTGCTAAATGAGAATACATATCGTAATGTCATTTGTTATGCAAGACGAAATAACTGAAATTAGAAAGAACATTACAGATGATGCCTGTCTAAAAATCATAGTTTTGTATAACAGGGTCCAGCTTTATACACATACAATGACAGTGTTTTCAAAGATGCTGATTGGAAAGGACTTTCTAGGTTGTACAGAAGCATGAAAGAATATGACCCAGGAACAACTGGGCGATATGGACTGGGATTCAAATCTGTCTATCATATAACAGGTAATTGTGCACATAGTGATAGCATAAAACTACATCTTTAGCTTTCGAGTGTTTCATAAAAGAGAAAATAAATTTTTCGCCATAACCACTTTTTGTAATAAGCTAGGAACGTACATACATGACAGACATAGGCCTCCAACCTCAAGTTGAAAGCTATATAGTTGTTACATCGGTTTTTCAATTCACACAATCCTTTGCGAGGTTTATTTTTAGTACCGACAATCTACTATGCTTTTTAGATAGTTTATACAGGACAGCGCACAGGAATTGTGTGATGTGATCCTTTGCGCTCTTCAGTGCCAAAAATGCTTTTTGGATAGTTCAAAGGAAGCAATATGATTTTCAGAAGGTAGGCGCTGAACTTGCCTTTGTAAATAGATGTATGGAGCTCGGAGTAAATGACACAGGATTGCCTTAACGTATCATTAGCAGTAGTACCTAATGTAACAATTGCCTGATCGAGCACAAACACCCAATTAGTCGCTGAAACAGTTCAAGTACAAAAATGGCATCTACAATACTGACTAAGATGTTTCTACACAACGTTAATATGTTGTGTACCGTAACTGACTTAAGTTTATGATGTACTACACAAAAATGTTAAAAATCTTGAAGGACAGTTTTAAAGTTTACCTTGTGGAGTTGTTATTACACTATTGCCTTGGTCATTAATTTTTGTTTTGAATATGAAAGCGGCATAAATATAATGCAATCTATGACGGATGAAATCGACCGTGGGTCATTCTACAACCACGCGCGGTGAACTGTGCAGAAACACATTTCACCGAGTCTGTTCTCGAAATATTTTTTCCCCTTAAATAGGTTACGAAACAG
>JAOXYB010039695.1:0-13208 GCA_028565635.1 Phoronis ovalis | reverse complement strand
CTAAATTCATTATTACGTAAAATACTCACCTAACGAGTTATTCAACATTCTCTCTTGTGCCTTTAAATTCGTTATAATGCTTTTCATAGCTTCCTTTACAGAGAGATTTGGGATTTTCTTTTGTGATGCAATGCGAGATTTGACCTCAACACTCCGTATCTGTCGCGCATGTAACGCAGCCGGGAAAATGTTGAACGCTACTTGTTCATCACTCCATGTTATCCAGAAATGCGATAACGGTAGAACCGTCGGCGATGCCTTTAAAATATGCAATAATTGAGATGAGAAATGAACAAAAACTGCTTTTTCAATGATAACAAGGCATAAGATCAAAAGATACGTATGATTTTATTACACACATTCGTTAGATCATCCCTTAATGCGTACTAAAACAACTCCGATCCAGTAGTAATCATGCAGAGACTAACAGTAGCCGGGTCTCGTAGCCAGTACTTGGAACCCTCAGTTATAAATAAACAACGTTTTTTTAATTACGCTCCGAGTAAACACCACCACAAAAAAAATTATAGAACGACGTAACAATATCATTAAAACGATAAAATCTGCTAGTTTAAATACATTTTTGTCATTAGTTATTCTTATTTGCAGGTACGTACCTTTATGACGTTATCAACCTTCCTATAATCTTGAAGAGTACATTCATTTGAGCACAAAAAGGCTGTAGTTCTGGTAAAATAGTCATGCTGATTTTCATGAATATATGGTATTACTTCCTTCACGTTTCGTTGAAATAGCTTTTCATGAGTTTTTATCTGTGGCAGTACAAAGGTTTCCTGTAACACAAGTTTAAGTTCAGCTGTTTCTATTTAAAAAGTAGCGTAGTGTGATGCTCCGCCATCTCTTGCAACGGAAAATTTACGAAGACAAATCGCCACTACAGTTATAAAGTAATAGACCTGTAGGGTGTTTGGATTTTTTTTGTTTTTGTACATCTCATATTTGTAAAATACCAAACAGGCAAAAACACGAAACAAAGTTAATTTTAAAATAGACCACCAGGTGGACTGTAATCAATGCTTCTTACATTGTACAAAAATTACCTTAACGAGTTTTTCCAGTTCGGCGGCACTATTCTGTGGGTAGGTATGAAACAAATTTTCCTTCTGAATTTCTATAATTGTTTTAGTGATAATGTTTACAATCTTATCAGTCAGACTGGACGGCAAGTCAAAAATGAGCACCTGTATAAAAATCAGTGTATTCGGGATTAGAATTTGTAATTCTTCAGATAATTCTTCACAGATTTTGAGATGAGAATTTTAATTTTTTTTGATAGTCTAAACAAACGTTTATACAAAGCACTATAACACGAAAATTTAAAAATAATGCCTGAAATCTGCAAATGGAAAAACAAATTTGACACGTGTCATATTACTTGAATCCAAATACTTCTTGGCATAATATATAATAATATATTTAATATTGATCTGCAATTTCTCCCAGTAAAGTTTACTAGTCATGTCTATAAATCAACAGGACTAACGTTTATGTACGGTGCACATGTATAAATAAATTTTGATTTGCATTTCCCATTAATGGTTTTGTATCATTATATTACTTTCTTCCAGGAATGCATTATCTGTCTGGGCGTCTGTTTCGACCGGGGCACGTTTAGGGAAATGCGATGTTTATCGTTATTTTTTTAATTGAATCAGTGACGCTTTGACTGAATTGAATTGAAAAGTATATTGTAAATGCTTACTGGTAATTTCCAAACTGTAATCAAAGTTTTATCGTCAAGAATGAGTCGAACGAAACTTTCAAAATGGCATAAGATTCCCTGATCGGACTCCGTCTGGTGGAGAGTTAGCAAACCCACTGGCATAGGACTTCTGAAAATAGAAAATGATTGTCATCTCTCCCTCTAAAACTGGTATTTGGATTCATATCCTACAGAAAATTGACCAGTTATGCAAATGTAAGTGCTTATTAACTTTCAGTTAAGAAAAAGAGTCAAGACATTTCAACATGAACACTGTTTTACATACAGTCCCGGGTGAACAGTATATAATTTTACATTTATGGATTTTAATTTGTTGTTAGACCACCAAAAATTGACATTCAACGACTTATGTTTGCAATTATTTTATTAATATTTCACTAAATCTGTATTTACTTTTCTAAATTGGGTACCAATGTCAGGAATGTTCTAAATCCTTCCAGGATTTCTGCTCCCTCTTCAAAGAACAAACCAGTTGACAGATAACTTGAGCGAGAACTTGAATCAGTCACAAAACGTTTCAAAATGTCAGACATGATGGGAAAGGCAAATGTTACGTGTTGCTGGTTATAACTGATAGAAAAGCTTTTCACTGCCTGAAATATAAAACACATTTGGTGGTACAATGTCAATATCTACTTCCTTTCTTATCAGTTTAAGGTTGTCATAGAGATCAGGTCTCTACAGAAATATCTGCGGATCTATCAAAAATAGCAAACAACCTTGTGCCCCATAACTATGTCAATTATCATTTTTGCTGAACCGGATGGTCTTTCTTACCAAGTGGTGCCCTCTTTAACCCTATATTCTCTCTTGAGCGCTCCCTACCTTCTCTTTACCTGGGCAACCTCACAAAGGTGACCATCCCTCCATGGGACTAATTTGATTATTTTCTCCGCCGTTTTTATTGAGAACTTTCCTAGCATAACTCGCGATTCGATCGTGATGGACAGGAGCAAGACATGACTATATTTGATGATTTAGTGCAAAAAAACAAATTTAGTGTAATTTATCTTCGTCGTATCGTAAAGTATATGTAGAAATATATGTATAAACATATAGTGAACAGTTTTATTTTTTATTGTTGTTCACATTTGGAGTTTATCACATCGAAATCATATTTCACTGTTCAATTATAAATCAAAAGGTGCCTGGAATGTGTTTGAAGAAACTCATTATTCGAAACGCAAATATTAAAAATCAATTTGTAGTTTTTTCACATATTAACTCCTTAATTATATACTAATTGTATTTGTAAAACAACGAAACAGATATAAATGTTTCGAAGTAAAATAATTAAAATCGACTCAGTTTAATAATGCAGCACAATAATAGAGTATCAAATGATAGTATAGGTGTCGTAAAAACAACATATCGTTTGTAGAGCTATTGATTAAGTATAACATATAGATGTTATATGTTTATTCACAAATAAGCAGTTTGTAACTTTAAAAGCTTAGATGAATTTACCTTTACATGTGTCATTAAGTGTATATTTCTTTCACGTTAGTAATAAAAGAACCGAAGTTTTAAAAGAATTCAAAACACAAGCGTTTTTGTGTCAGCTGTAGGAATTTCCAGACACATTTTTTCAATGAGTTTAGTGCTGCGTTTTCGTAAGACGGTCTGAGAAATGTAGCAGTGTACAATGTGTACATATATATGGTTTGCTCAACAGTTATTAAGTTTTGAAATTTAGGTACTAGACTAGTATCAGAAAAAATGCAACAAAAGTTAATGCAAATGGTTTTGTAGATGTAGACGTAAAGTTATTTTGTGCATAGTTTCCTATTTGTAACTGCAGAAAATTTTGACTGGGTATTTTTTCTGCAAATTAAACTTTCACATTTTTTTTTCCATAACTGGTTATTTTAAAATTAGGCCTATATTAATTATAGTTTTGTATTTTAATTATCAAACTAGAGAAGAAACTTAGTCAAGTTGGGAAGTAGAGTAGCAGGGTCAGAAACTACTGGTGTTGCACACTTGACAATAAACTCATGCCAAGTCGTATGTAGACAGAATAAAATAAAAATAAGAAATACATTTACTTCTAGGAATATAGTACAGTAGGATCCCTTTCTAGTTAGAATTCGGAGCATTGAAGAATATCTTTTTTTATTCAACAAAAAGTCATTTACATTTTCCAATTTTATACAGGTTTTAGGAAAAGCAATTTGTCACTTTTATAATTAGTTTGCAGCCGAGACAATTTACATTGACAGCACTGTAATTGGTGATATAACCTACATAATATCCCCTAGCATGCAGTGCAAAAGGAAACTGCAATTAGAAACGGTCGCGGTATGGTCGAGTATCAGTGAAGACTGGAGAATGCTATTCAATTTTGCAAGAGGTGTAACTGTAAGCGTTCATAAGGTGCGGATTTTTTTTATTCCTTTAATTTGTCGGCTTTCTCTACGAGAGTATGAACCAACACAGTAAGTATTTACACATTGTATTGCTAAATAACTATATTCAACATTGAGAAATTAACAAAACAACAAATCGACGTTTCAATTCTGTTATAAACATACAATTTAATTAATATAAGTGCGTCCTTCAGCCAGTTTACATTGCTATTTTAAGGGAATTTCTTACGTTTTAACAGAATGATGTTTATGCTTTATATATGTATATATTCAGTTGTAACGCAACACTGCTCAAATTCATTTGATGACCCAACAATTACACAATCATATTACATTTATATAGTAAATATAAAAAATGTCAACAACTCGTATAGCTAAATAAGACAAAGTATAATAAAATAACTTACTTTTTGTACGTTGTCCGGTAAGCAGCCAATGACAGACATCGTGAGACGGGGTTTTGGAGACATTTTATAATGGAACGAGCGTTTACCGCGATGTACTAATGATGGTGATTGCTTAGGGGTGGAGAAGATTTTTGCATCAACAAACGTCGACTCTAGCCTGTCAAACGAAACGAAAAACATGCAATCTAAACACTTTGTCTATCACTGTCAGAACTATATTCCTTGACGTTCATTTACTGAAAATATGGTTATGTCAGGATAGTGAAAAGGAAGTCAGTGAGAACTTATAATTATATTAGGTCTGTTAATATTTTTTACTATTCACTAATTTTAATATTGTGTTTCACAAACTTATAGTTAAAAAACATGAAGAAAATAAGGCAAAAATCAGATAATTGTGTATATTTCATTTCATTCCGGTATTTCATGCTAGTTCTAGTATTTGCAAAATTACTTTTCAAACAGTCTTAACCTTTGAACTATCACGTTGAAAAAAAAATCTGAGCTAAAAACGACTCGCTACCAGCATTTTATTTGATTTTCAAAAAACCCTGGTCTTTTGAATTCGCAACTTGATTGCATCCTCTAAAATCTGTTTAAATGTTTGCTATTTCTCACCTTTTCCTTGCTAGGTTTTCAAATGTGGTTGCGAAATCTTTTACAATTTTCTGCTCCATCACTTTGGACTTTGAGGGAGATTTTCGGACGTAGTAAAAAGCTATTTCACTTCTGTTTTCTTCGTTTCTGACGCTCCGTTTCAGATTTTTTTCATTACACTTTCCCTCTTGTAATTTTGCGGTAAATATGGAATTATTCTTTGAAATGTATTGGTTATAGCTATTGCTGTCTTCTTCTTGGGAATTTGATAAAATGTTCATTGTTGCAGCACTACCATAATGTTTCTGATTTTCACCTGTTGATACAACGTCAACATTAATGTGTTCAAAATTCGTTTCCATTCTCAACTCTGTTGTATTCTGAAAAAAAAAATACGCAACCGAATTGCGTTTGAAACAAAATTATATTCCTAATCCCACTCTACGTACAGCCAAAAAAAATATTCGTTAAAATGTCTGGCTTTCAGGTTTGCAAATCAACGGCCAGCTAAAATATATTTTTGATTTGTTTTTAATAAAAAGTATTTTGCGTCATTAAGAACAAAAATGTAGTAAAGTAAGTAATATTAAATTACACAAGCAATAAAAATAATATTGGATTTAGATTATTCAAATAAATTATACTGATGATGTATTCTGGAAATTATCGTGCAAAAGCACATGCAAAATTAAACAGGCAAACAATACCACCAAAATTTCAGTCATATTTTTGAAATACCGTATTTATATTTTTTGAAAGAACAGACTATTTGCTTATATTAATAACACTTTGTATACAATATTCTAAGGATTAGTGCAATTTGCAGATTTTTTAATTTCAATTGTTTCCATGTAACAATATAATTGGTTTTACTCACCTTTTGCAGCTACCGGTTTGTGCGGCTTCTAGCGAATGTTGTTATACATGTCTTTTATAGTAAACCTTACTAATGTCTGATTTATGCGGATTAACTTATATCAAATTTCCACTTTTTGGACAGTGTAATACAAAAAACAAATAGCAAATTTCAGGGAGGGTTTTTGCTAAAGAAATTATAAAATTTAAACTAATGATGGAACTTTTCAGTTGAAAAATTGTTGTGTTACTAAATTGTAGTTGCACAAACTTGCAATTACGTAATGCTGATTGAAAAATGAGCCCTATTAAGAGGCTGCTTTATAAACATTTCAGTGTTAGAAGTATAAATATTAACGTCTGCCCCCCTAAAAGAATAGCGCTCATAATAATATTTGGAATTGATTCAAAATCCTGGTAATTCTTGAAGCAGCTAGAGTTCGAAAGCAACACTTATTATCATTGATTCATATATGTTCCAGACCTGGGAAGGGAACATGTGTTATTCTGTTTTATAAAAGAAAGTTTTTATTTCTCTAAATTTCTCTCTGCGTCTTCGAGATGTGTGAAGAGCAGAAAAAGTGTAATAAGTAGTGTCTGAATTCTCCAGGGATGGGTGAACTTATAACTTGGATGCTTTAAAATGAATTTTGCGGCATTTGGAAAGAAACCACCTCGGTGCAAATGTATGGACTATATATGTGAAACTGTAAAATAAAAACATACGAGTACAAATTAATGAAAATCGACGAATTAACTTAAAACTAATTTTAAAATTCCTAAACATAAACCGTCTGTAAATCAGATCCACGTGCCCGGCATGTGTGCAATTGTCCCCCGGGAGTTGTCTAGGCAAGTATTGTTTAGTTGTGGGTGAGGTATCATATTATTATGTACATGTTATCATTCAATAGGAGACATCTATACCAGGAGGTAGGCGCGGGAAATTCGACTGAATTAACTTGACTATTGCTACTGAGTTCTTGTCTATTGATTAGGCACGTTGTACATGGGAATACAGCATTTGTTTGGGGTGTTTAGTAAACACAGTAGTATATGTATTATGTGTATTATCCCCAGGTATTATCCTTAGTCATGTAATCTAGAAGTTTTCTCACTTTGAGGTGAAATAATGTTGATTTAAGGACAGTAAATAAACACGAATAGAGTGTTATATTTCTAGTTAGAAATCCTATGGTCAATAAAACAATAATTATAGCGACAATAATAACAAATGCGGAAAAAACAAATATATTTATACAATACGAATGAAGCAACAGAATTATTTAAACTATTCTTCCGCTAGCCTGCACATGCAAAAATATTTATTATTAATTGTGATACTTTTAGTCATGTGTGATATGACCAAAAAAATTCTGCTGTCTACATGCCACCAATTCTAGCTAAGATATTATTATTACCATATCCTTTTCTTGCTCTTTCATGAACCTTAGAGATGCATAATGTATATTTTAATTTTATGCATTCAAAAAGCAACATGTATGTTTTTATAAATTTTAATATTGTGGGTTTCAGTCTCTTACCAAATATATTTCCTTTTTTACATATCTTCTGTAGCGTTAATGACCGTGTACTTAATAGTATAAAGAAACTTAATTATTAGCTTTTGCATCGGATTACTATCAAAGCGTAATTTAATAAGTCATCAAAACGAACCGCGTCTAATTGTTTCGTAACAGTTACTGGTATTTCGTTATGATACCGAACTGATTACATTTAGTCCTACCTATGCTATAGTGCATGTATTCAAATAAAGTTTCGTACTTAAAAATTTATTTTTTTATCATGCATTTATTTAAAATGCAAAATAATAAAATAGAAAAGGAGATTTTGTTTTGGACTGGAAAATGTTAAATAATATAGAAGTCACTGAAATAACGTGAAAATTAAACCAGTAAGATCCGTAAAACAAAGATTTATTCTCAAGAAAAAAGGTCAATCAAATTAATGGGAAATTACGTTAGAAAGCGTCACCCAGGCAGCCGGTGAGCAGAAAGACAGTTACTTATATTGATATTGATTGGATCTGAAATAGCTAAAAAAGTAAAAATACTATACCCAAAAAATGTAATTTCTTTCGAAACAATCAAAAACCCCATCCTGAAATATCCCCAACACAAAATACATCCTGAAATATCCTAGACGGTAAAAAATTCCATCTTGAGACGGCACATGTATATATATACCTATATATTGGCATGTCCCCCCACCTCGGGAACACATGCGCATGTTTTGATTTTATCTTACAAACTAAATTATAAAATCAGTTTTTAGGTTACAGCTCAATATGCACCCAGCGGTTTTTACCTTTTTAAGATTACAAAAAAAACCCCAGTATTTATTGAATAGTTAAGAATGCTCATTAGGGGCTCATTAATCCCGTTACAAGTCGGCATTTGCTATCAATCAGTGTAACGCCCCCTTGTGATAAGGTTTTCTGTCAGCTTCCACATTTTAACACCAGGTGGTCTACAATCAGTTATATCAAACAAAATTATCTCGATTTGTCACTTGAAAAAAAATTCACAAGACAAAATATTATTTAAAAAAATTACTGCAGTTGAAGTGGATGAGAAAATTAATTCTGTGCTTAAGCTTTCATATGGTTCATATACTCATACAACCAGGGTTTTAAGGTCCTGTAGTTTACAGCATGAAGCAAAGTTTTAGCTCGATAGTTAATAGTCCCAGCATTTTTATGGACAAGAGGGTTTATTTTCCATCAAATGTATTAGGCACAAATTTATTCAAAGGATCACAAATATCTACTCCAGGTTTCGATGGGAATTTTCTTACCCTGGGGGCACTCACAGTGGCCAACATGAAGAGAACTCTTTGGACTTTTCTCTTTCCTTGTCAATACCCAACACACCATTTAAGCAGAGGCAGTGAAGCGTTATAACAATGATAACATTGTTGACGACATTAAAAAGTTAATTGGAATACAAAAATAGCAACTGTCAGCCCAAACTGGAGATATGAAGGGAACTGGTCTGAGAAACTGGAAACCAACAAGATATTCTGTCAATGTGGCAGATTTTACCTTTTGATATTTGAAAAATAACAATGTTACAGCAACAGGTGCTTCCAGGTTTTCCTTGTGATGCATAAAATAAAATTGCTCCACAAGCAAAGAATGCTTCCCCACATTTTGATATCAAAAGCAGGTTTAGTTACAGTACAGAAACATCAGTATCAGAAAGACCGAACCACGTGGTTGCATATACTGACGATTAGGCTTGTTAAACAGTACAGATGGAATGATGTACCATGTGTTGAAAAGTAAACATATTTGCTGAGCTTCTAACAAGTTAAACAAAAATAATGTGAAATACAAAGAATCTGTGGTGACATACAAGTTTTGCTATCAGAATGCGTATAATATATTAATTAAGTCAATCCATTTCCAGATTGCCTTGGCGGACTTACACTGAATAATGTTACACTATAACACACTGTTTTCGATGGATGTATAAAAACTATATAAAATACTATATATGTAATTTATATTTTTAGAGCATATGGCATTTCATCTGGCTTCGACGATAAAAACTAAATTAAAAATATTTTCCAGATATCAAACTATCAACATTACCAAAGCGTAGCGCTTTCATTAAATATTCTCTTGGAAAGCATATAAATCCTTACTTTCTCAGTGTGGAAACGATAAGAAAAATACATATAATTGCAACAGTTTCTTAGTATTACATCTCTTTGGAACATAATGTAACCTGTATTAATTAATATATTAGCCTAGAGGTCCATATAATCACACTGCTACAATTATCAGATATCTATTTATATTGAATCTAGGTGGACAAGAGAAGTGCATTTCTGTCTATTAAAATTAAATTAGACAACATAAAATCAGATTTCTCTCTCAATTTTGCATCTTTTCTTGATAATGACTTTAAAATCTTTAGCAACTCGAGCAAGGAATGTTGTTGTTCCATTGATATCAGGTTTCTCTTCTCCACCTTCAGGAATATTAAACTCGAACTGATGAAACATCAGAGCAATTATGTAGTGTAATTCTTTCTTAGCTAGGGCTTCACCAACACAAACACGTCTGCCTGCAGAGAAAGGCATCAGAGCTCGGGGCTTTGGTGCAAAAGTGCCATCTTCGTCGAGAAATCTTTCAGGGTAGAACTTCTTGGGCTCCTTCCATTCACTAGGATCAAAGTGTAAGTCAAACAAGTTAAGTAAGACTAGAGTGTCTTTTGGAACATCATAGCCGCCTGAAACAAAAAAATGTGGAACCTTAAGCTAGAATATATTCTGCTGCTAATAATACATTTGCAGCTGACATAATAATTTAATCATGGGAATATGCCACACCTTTACTGAAGTAGTCACAATAATTACAATTCTGCTAGTTCTTATAATAACAAAGAATATGATTACCATCTGGATGTAAAAAAATACTAGGTTTATACACCCTTCAAGGTTAACCACCTAAGGTAGCGAATATTGTTTGGTACAATTTATTCAGTCACACTTTGTATGTTGAGTCAAATTTTAGCTATTTAAATGAGAAGATGGACAAATAATAGTACATGTATTTTGAAAGTATACAACTCAAACGTTCTAAATCTGTACGTTGTTTTTCTCTGAGTTGATTGTGTGACCTGTGCAGTTGCCACTCTGCTTTAAAATGTAAAATTCAAAAGAATATACCAGATATTAAGTAAAAAACTCTCATATTACATTAGTAAACTTTGCACACATATTTCATACATATATAGTGACAAAACCATGTCTCAGTTTACTTGAATTGCTAAGAAATATGAATTATCAAAAGAATTTTGCCACCTCAATTTTGTTGATATTTTCGGATGCACAAATTTTAAAAATTGATGTTTTAAATAAATTTTATTAATTAAAGTAAAATTTTAACAATCTGAGATAAAATGTAAAAAACTTTTTGCAGAGTTTCAACTATATAGCTTTAGAAATGTTTTACTTATATTCCTTTGAATTTAACATTTCAAAAACTTTTAAGTTAAAATATTTTAACCCAAAATGGTATACCTCTGATAAAATCAGAGAAAAATAATTACAGAATGATTTAAATAGTTTAAGTTGAATGTATACAAAATATGTAAATGGCATTTGTACTGTTATCATAGCATTGGTCCTACTTGTCCAATCGGAATATTTTAATTTTAGAAAATAAATGATAAAACAGGATTGGTAATAAAATATTTTAAAATGCATCTATTGCTAATACAACAGAGCCCACATAGTCATACATGATCCCTCATGGATTATTCCCATAATTTCCTAATCTTAAAAAGTATAAAGACAGGTACAGTATGTATATAAATTACTTGACTGCCATGGTACAAGCCCCATGGCTTATGCAAATGCTAATTTAAAACTGGCAGAAGGGAAACTATCAACCAACTACAAGTGTAACAACATCACTGTAAATTTGACCATTTTTAGCTATAAATACTGAATGCTACATCCAACCACACCTCTAGCTACCCCCAAGGGAGCACATGTCAAAAATGTTTGGTACCAGGTTGTGAGGCCCAATGTAAAAACCCTGACTATGTGTTATGTATATAACAGCACCAAAGATATACCTTGTGTAGAAAGTATACTGTATTGTACATACTGTAGCTCCCTCAATATAAACGACTTGCAAATTACATATTATCCGGCATATGTGAAAATACTTACAAAGAGTAGTGTCCACTGTAGTTGTATGTGGAAGTGCCATTGGTACTATGCTGCTCATTCTCAAAGTTTCATACAAAACTGCTTCACAATAAGGCAGATTTGGCAAATCCGAGATAGAAGGCATTCGCTCTTTACCTGGGAAAAAGCATTTTATCTCAATGCAGTCATCTAATTCTAGCTCGATCTTTAAGTATCAATGTTCAGAAAAGTATGACATTTTTTGTTTATAATTCAAGGCAAATGACAAAAGCTTCACACAAATTTATATATATTCTGAGATACCCCACCAGGTATTCTATGCTTCTGTAGAATAATATATTAGCTGATACTGATGTTATTTCAAAAGATTAAAAGATTGAAGTCTTAGAAGTATAAAACCACTATATTAATTGCTTTGTAATGAATATACAGTTTCTATATATGGCTCGAATTTCTAAAATTGTTTTTAACTCATATAAGCAGGAGCAAAAGCTTACCAACAACTTTATCCAATTCGGCATACAGTTTGTCTTGCACAGCCGGATGAAGAACACACAACATAAGAAGCCAATACAAAGTTTCTCGAGATGTGTCTGTACCAGCTAGAAAACAGAGTACAGAAAAATAAGCTATTAAAATGCAAAACTGTTAAATAAATAAACATAAATAGTTGAGACTAAACTTTAAGGAACTTTGAACAAAATTCGCTATAAGAAGCTTTATACTGCGAAAACAGTCAAATCACATTTTCGCAAAAAAAATCCGTCATATATTGTCCTGAACCGCTACGTACTTGCACAACAGCTTTTGTCTCTTCTAGCTTTCTTAAAGCATTAAGCTGTATGTAACGTACCCCCAAAGACGTCAGAAATGACTTGAACAAAATGTTGCTCAGTCAACCCTTTGAAAAGTTCAGAGTCTTCTTCCAAGGCAGCCTGCTTCTCAAAGTGAATCAAATAATCAGTAAGATCACGCAGATTCTCTACAAAATATAGAAGTTTAACTGTAATTGCTATAACTAAGTAGCGTTTCCATAAAACAAAATATCCGCTGTTAACTCACTCATCTGTAATGAAACTTGTGCACAGAAGTACAATAAAACTGCACGATTAGAAGTAGAAAACTTAATAACTTTAATAAATTAATATAATCGCTGTCCCTTCCATTTAACTGCTCAGAAGTTTTTGTAAATTTTAACTTCAAGCTAACTGTGTATTACTAGGCAAAAGAAAATAAACTTAATTAAAGTCTTTATTACCAGGATCATATGTTTCACGATGTTCTTTAAGTTTGCCATAGATGATACCCAAAAAATAGTCTGTTATAGCCTTAAAATCTTTCCACTTTTTCTGTTCAATAAATTCCAAGCAGTCTGGAAGGAAGTCTGTTGCAAATCCATTTCCAAATACTTCCAAAGCATCTTTAGCTACTCCATAGATTTTCTGAAATTCTGGATCATCTTCTTCGTACCTTAAACAAGACATTTGTCATGTCTAATGCCCATCCAATGTGTAGGATATTTTTTTAACATTATTGTTTTTTTACATT
>JAOXYB010039684.1:0-13208 GCA_028565635.1 Phoronis ovalis | reverse complement strand
AGAATCTTCAGGATACAATAACTCCTACACTTAATATTTCATGGGGTTCGCGAAGACTTATTTACCACAGGGTATACTTTTCTTGTTGGACTTTTAGCACAGAGCATGTTTTGAAATAATACTCGTTACTGATAGGATGCCTTTCTTGAAAAAAAAGCATTTACGACAGGTATATTCACATATTTATCTACCACAGGGTATATCATTTACAAGTGAGTTTACGGCAGGCTATAAGATTTTGGGAGAGATATTTTACAACAGAGTATACTTTCGTATTTTTTCACTTTGTGGCGGTACCCTAAAATACAAGGATGAAAACAGAGAGAAGCGAAACCGATAGCAAATGGCATTATTGGCAGAGATGCAACTAATCTTGTAAATATATAAACATATATATGAAGACTGTATGAATAACATAGTGAGTATATTGAGATAATATAGAGTCTGCACCGATAGCAAATGGCATACTCGGCAAGAACCATTAACTCTTCTTGGTACGACTATGTAAATAAAATACAACTCTATTATTGTGTACTGGGTGGGAAACCAGAAGATAAATGAAACAAGGAAACTAAGGTTGTGCCAGGTATCGGTCCCCAATGTTACGCATGTATTACACACTATTTTCACACTACATTAATTTTGTCATTAAAATATATAAGTTTATTAGCTCAACATATATAATTTACGAACCGTCATTTTGATATATGTATCAAGCGGATTCAGATTGACAAAAAAATAAACTGGGCATGCGCAAGTATTTATCGTAAGTCTTCCTTCATTCTTATATTTTTGCAATAGTATAAAGGATGGAACTTATTCGGAGGCGGGTTAAAGGGTTTTTGTCCTAGATGCATTTAAACAGTATTACAATTAATTTATTATTAGCAAGAATGTTCCTTCACGGTAATAAAATTAATAAACTACTTCAATACCAAAACTTGTGCTATATATGCAAGCGATAAAAATTAAATAATATACTATTTCTATTTAGCAAATACTGTTGACATCTTCATACTTGTACATAATATAAAGTCCTTAATACAAGTTTGTATCTCTTCAAATTCTTCTATCACTTTTAATTATATCTTGTTATACTATAGTAGAAGTTTTTTTCATAACGTCCTATCACCAAGCTCCACAAACGCGGCCCTTTTTTAAATCCTAAAAGTTGTTTAAAATATCAAATACATAATTATTTTCAAAAGTAATTACCTTCACAATCGCTACCAAAAATGTTGCAGGTAACTCCTTAGCTAACTGTCTGAAACTACAAAGAATTCGAATATCCTTTTATCCTCTAAGATATCAATGCAAAAAAATTGCAATTCATGTTTGATCATCCTAATTTAAGGCCTAGGGTACTAAATTTACAGCATGATGTCAGATAAACATGTGTGTAGACATTCGAAATTTGTTTATATTCAAAACATTAACCACACTTCTAGCGCCTTGACAATACTGCAAAAAGTACTGGATGTTTCGAAAAATTGAATTCAAAATTTGAGTTTCTATTTACAATTACTTGTACGTATTCATTTTATACATACAGAAGCAAAAATTGCATAGGTTCTTTTCACCAGTGTAGTTGCAGAAGCAGTTATCAACAGCATACTGTTTGACAACTTGAAGTGCCTATGTTAAAACATGTGTGATAAAATGCCATACTAGCTATACAGTTTGTGTTCTAATCTGGGACTTATCGATAATAATGCAATGGAATATATGTAACTTGTGTGCAGTGAATAAGTTTTCAATTCCAAATTTAATCTATTAATTAATCACTTTAATTTAATTAGGCAATTCAATCCGGGAGTTCGATCAAAGTGTGCTGCCATTTTGATTTATAAATGCATATATACTGACATCAGTCGTTAGAAACATAAGAATACAAAGAGTTCGAAGCTTTCTATCCAGTATTGTTTCTGTATTGTACTAAGATATAACAACAAATTGCCACTATATATAAAATTATAAAATCCAATCAAAACGACATTCTGCAAGAAGGTGAACCACACATTCAATAGATAAATGATTATTTAAAAACAAACAAAATATTTTTGAATCACAAAATCTTTACAAAACACGGAATAATTGCAACATAATCGTGTTACATACATGTAGTAGGAAATAAGAGACAACATATACTTGCCTAAATTAGGTTCGGTTCGCTTTGGCCAACACGTGTGTTCAAGTCGAATGTGGAGTTTTAGTTTTTTTAATGAACTGCAAGCTTGTTCGTTATGTCTTATATAACATACCTTGGGTGGTTCGACCTTGGCACTGGCAGGTACCAAGCAGATAATTTGGGCTAGGCTGCATTTGGATGTTGTACCACTGTACAGAACAATAAAAATTAATTTCGCCCTCCTAATGAGCTTTTAAAAACAAAATCCAGGTAATTATGAATCACTGCATATAAACATATGGGAGGAGAGTTTATTTTGACATTATTTCAAAAATTTAAAGTTAACACCCACACATTTAACGCTGTTGCTTGTTTAAAATGTTTTATTGTGACGTATTTCTAGAAAACGCGGATTTATACCAGAACGTTATCTATTCTGGTATTTTGCAATAATTATTAAATATTCATTAATATTTAACTAACAAGTAATGGGAGTTATAATCATTCATCGCTTATCTTTCAGCACTAATAGCTATCGCTGTCGCTACCATTAACCACAACGTGTTTGCAAATAAATTGTGGCAAGTAATTCAATACAAACAATGACTTTATCTCTCCCAAAAGTTATTTCTATCACCAGAGATTACAGAACTTCTCTACAAACTATTTGATCAGCACTAAGATTGCTCGTCGTTGTTGCATTGCATAAATGGCCAAATGAAAAGTTATTTTTTATATTTCCAGTAGTGGTCTTTTGCATACAAATTACCGGCAGTATCTTTGCAACTTTACGGTATTTGAGGACTGATCAGTATCTAGCTATTGAGAAATTTCGTTAGAGTAAATGGTGGTCTTTTATACAAAGGAAATATGTTAATATACATAAACTATCTCAAAATGAAAGCAGTGGTATATTCTAACAAGATTCATAATACAGTCTTTCATCTACGATCGGTCAACATAACTGTGGTTGTAATAAAGATTTCTCTTGCATAGCATATAAATTAACTCAACAATAATATATGGGCTTTGCCTTTTATAGTGTGTTTAAAATACATCGCGAAAATAATACAGAAAAGCCACAAATTAAATTAATTATTTCAAAAGCTATAAATTAAATTTATTTTTTATTAATAAATTTTATGAACCTTGCCCCTGTTTTATCGGCCGTATTATTACTATTACTTCTCGTAAACGTGTCGGGGTCAGTGTTTCCATAAACGAATGTATATATATATAATAATAATAAGTCTGATTGTCACTGAAAGATATGTTCATGAGCAAGATGATTAATGATATATATTTTTGATGCGAATTCTACATTTTAGCTTCCATGCATACAAAAACGCCCATGCTACATGCATTTCGTGACGGACTGTATTTGAAGCAGTTTTTGATTTTATTTTATGCGGCCAGCAGAAATCTCATTTAAATATAAAATGTACATAAATACTTGTTAAGTGTCGTAAAGCTGGTACTTATATTATCTTGCATTCGAGTCTCAGTGTATCATGCCACATAACTGTGGTTGTAAAAAAGATTTCTCAAGGTACGACGCATATTACATTGAGTTTATAATTTTAACAACTTATGTCGTCATTCTAGAAATAAACCAAGTTATCGTCACGAACAGGAAACCCCAAAGATAATGTACCTGATGACTAAAAGGGATAAAATTAGTCGACCGTATCAAAATAAAAAGTAGGTCAGAATCTGACAACCTGACACCAGATGCTAAAAATACTATAGCCCAGTAGCTATAGATGTATAACTAATATTGAACTAATACATTGTACATGCAGCATACATGTTTTCTCGGGCGGAAAAAATGTAACTATATACGCGTAGACACGAACCTACAGATAAGCGCAAATCATTTCATTATAAGCATCAACATTTTTCACGTCATATTTTTTATAAAAGTGTACAGTGACTTTCTTCATTTGTATTACTTTAGAAACAGAAGTTTTTCAGTTTCACGACGTTCCACCCAAAATTAACACAATTTTTAAATTATGTCAAATGTCAAAAAAGGTATAATAAAGGATAAAGGATAAATTATGAATGCTATAGAAATATTTTTTAAGTCATGATTTTGGTACCATTTCGAGATGTGTGCTAAAAAATAAATTCAAAATAGTTTTAAGACTGAAAAGCAAAGATCTTATTACATGTACGAGGGCCAGTAATACATTGCCTTTTTATACTGTAGATGTCATAGGCCTTAAATAATGGATCGGGACTTTTGCCTTCGTGTTTTGTTGTTGGGAAGGTGGCGAAGTAATCGATTGCTTGTTAGATTAATAGTAGCAGAAATATCTCTAATTGTGTTAAAGGGGTCTACTGTGAGAGTTCTAGCCACTAGTCAATCAATATAGTTGCTTGGGGATGATATTTTTCGTACAGTAGCCTCACATTGATGATTAAGTGGACATTATGAATTGTACCTGTTTCCGATCTCGCATTTTATAATTAAAACTGACTTTTAGTCCTGCATAATCACGTAATAGGACATTTTATATTTTGTAATCTGTATTTTAGAAAAACGTGTTAGTTGCGATGTATTAAAATTAAAAGTTAATGATCATTTGCATTTGGCAATAAGTTGAATTCTAGATTGATAGTATAGTTCAGAACAGACGTCACAAAATAGTCAGCAAGTGAACCAGTGCTGGATGTTTGACATATATTCTGATCTTTCTACCTGTTACCACGCCCATTACGTGGACAAGCAAATATACATATAACATAAATATATAGAAAAATTGTATAAAATTAAATTCTTATTGCATTATATATCTTAAGCTTTCAGTTTGTTTTTTTTTCGTATATTTTATTTCATTGAAAGTTAAAAAATACATTTTGAAATGACAACTATTACCACAGGAAAAGAAAAGCTATTTGACAGCATTTATAGTGGGTTAAAAATATCACGAGGATGGAGTGACATGCGATATGCATAATTATAATAATATTTTTGATAATGAGCAGCTGTTATTATTATTAACGAGGTCAAATAATGATTAAACTAATTTGTTGACAATGAATTTGTGCTGGTAATGTGCAATTTCATGTTGTTATTGTGTCGGGGTGCGCCTGTAGGAAGAACACTACACAGGAACAGTACTTGTCAACCTTGATGGGAACTATATGTTTATTATTATTGTTAGGTCGACCAATCAAGGTCATCACGTTTACATTGGTAATTCGTTCCTTGTGGTGTCATCGTGGTGGGACAACACAAAGCATTGTTTTCCTTTTGAAAATACTCCCTACGAACGCAATTTTAATCAGATGTTATTATTAGTTCACCAGTCCAGGTTATTTCGGTCGAATTGTCACCCATGTGGTGTCATCTCGGCTCAGCAGATGAACTAGCGGAAATAATATTGGTTAATTATTTTTCATTTTGAAAATATTCACCACAAACGCAACTGGTTCGATTTTATTCTAGTAGGCATTGAGTAGGCCTACTACATTTATATGCTAACATAAATCATTATATAAAAAAGACTGGCCGGGTTTAATTACTAGTAATAAAAGTTCCATTTGGCCGTATTTGTGTACAATATTCAGTTTGATTTCAAATGAAATAATGCAGTGTTAAAGTTTCGGAGCTAATGATGAATGCTCTGGAAAACTTGCTTGTAAAATAGGTTGATTTGCATTCATGACAAGTTAATCTTGCTTTTAAAAATACATTTGGTCCAAGATTTTTTTTGCCACGTGTATAATCAGGTGCAAGTTATAAAAAACCAAACACGTATCTAATAGACACAAGAATATAGACCTTTAATGCTTTGAATATGTGTTGAATTTTATCCGGGGATCTTATCAGTTATTTAACTGATAAGATCCCCGGATAAAATCCAACACGTATTCAGAGTTAATCATTGGTTTGCTATGCAAAGCACTAATGTTGAGTGTTTACGTGCACGAATGTGTGTTGTCACAGGGAGAGGCAACGAACCTGAGCCAATATTGTAATAATAAATCTAATTACTCGTTTTCATTTTAGGAGTACGCCTAAATGAATGCTCAAAATTTTAATTTTAATTTTTGTAGTAGTGCCAATGTAACTGATTGTGGAAAAACTGCGCATGCAGATCGACCAATAGCATTTATCGTAAAAAAATGAAGGTGCCAATGGATTACTGTTCACCTTTATGACTAGGATCGCCTCTAATGGCCCACCCTAGGGATGTCACACCTTACATAGAATGGTTCTGGGCATGGCCATCTTCAAGATTACATACATATAAACTTAAAAACCAAGCAAACAACTAAATCACCACATAAACAAATTAGTTAAATCAAGTAAACAACTGCATCACAACAAAGCTAAAAACAAAAAAGTGCAACTGCAAAGATAAAGTGCTGTGTCATCTCTAGCGACAAAAATGATTCAATCATCGACCCCTTTTATTAATCGCCCTCCCTGAAAGCTATCTTTTTTATAAATCTTCCAGGGTGATTATTTTAGAGAGTACGATACGTAATATGACTATTTTTATGCAGATATGCAGTGTTTTTCTTCATGTCTCCACCCCTAGGTTCCACTTTGAAACTGCAACGCGAAGTTACGACAACTTATTTTAATTCTAATACATGTTTTTCCCATTGAAAGAGTTCATTACTTTTTGCATTAAATATAAGACGCGACGGAAAGCTATCTTTGCTTGATTAGAAATATGGGTCAGTTTTCGGCTAAATTTTAATTTTTCAGCTTATTTTTTCTGTATCTTCTAGAAAACACGCTGAGCATGCCTCTTAAACCACACCATATCAATCCACATTTTGACTGGCCTACTATGTTTGCTTACATTGTCACAATTGTCTGCGTTTCCGTTCAATAGGAGAATGTAAAAGATACAAATGTGTTTGGTTTGCATAAAGCAAAACAAAGAATAAGCGAATGCTAAAAAACTAAATGTGCATCTTTCATTCCATCTAATAAAAAATTTAAAAAATATCGTTTCTGATTCAACTTTTTATTTTTTTACAATTTGGTCAGAAGGAGGTCACCTTGCTTGTAGCTTTTAATTATTCTAAGTGATAAAATGTAATGGCAGTTACATTTAATCAACATAATGTTTTTTTTAATAAACAAAATGGTCAGATAACATGACGCACGCGTATAATAATACAAATGAAACGGAAAAATATATTGACATAACAAGTATATGGTGCAGTTGCACTTGAGTTGAACCCTTTAACAAACTAACATCCACCTTTGGTTATCTCAGATCAAGTGTTAATAACCCTTGTAAGATTGTCAAACAAAAACAGTGTACCCCAAATGGGGTGTACATTAAGACATTAAAGTGACCTGAAGGTGAAAAGATTTATCAGTTAAAAATAATAATTCCTAACAGAGAATGTCATGGTTTCGAGAAAACGAAGAACGGAGTTTTTTAGTATTGCGTGTACAATACATGAACCTACTAAACATAACTGCTATAAATAAATTAATCTACTTATAATTAACCAGTATCAAGATTTTTAGAGTGTTTGCCGTTTTGGGTTCAGAATAATAAAACAATTTTTGTAGAATTTCATTTGCTTGCTGCGGGATTCCACAGAAATTATATTACATTTACAAAGCATGAATCTACTCAACTAACACAACTGCAAGAAATGAAAGGTGTGTTATTTCCAATACGTTAAGAAAGTTGTATCCTTTACGTTATTTTCACGGTTATAGCAGATATTTTCCCCAGTATTATTCAAGTATAAAACTTGGATATAGTACCAAATTTTAAAATGATAGTAGCCAGAAAGGTAGCAATACATTTTCTGCAGACAGGGGTTTGGATCCGAAAATATAAAAAATAAGCTGTTAACAAACTTAATACAAGTTGGTTTTATTAGAAGCAGTCTCTAATTTATAATTCGTCAAACATTTCTTTTCTAAAATTGCGTGACCAACGACCCCAACCGAGTGGTTCAAGTCCACTCCCAGATACTGGTTTATTTTTCAGTCGAGAACGTGCCATTCAGGCTCCAAATAATCTAAAGATTTTGACCTCGAAAATAGAACCATTTCTTGGGTAATTATCACTCAAAGAGATACTCCATCGTTTGTATGATTATTGCCCAGGCAGAGATCCATTTTTAGGGTTTCCCTTCCACCATCGAGATTTTTGTTGAAAGGAATCATTTCTAGCGGCTTTTCTGTGAAAGTGAACCTATGTCTATGGATTTCTTGGGGGAAAGTGATCCATTTCAGTTGGGCCACAGATCCCCTTATTCATCATATATGTAAGTGGTTCACGGATCTCCTTCAGAACTGCCTTCCGCCAGATGGCATTCGCATCCTCCTACCGGCATCGGTCAGTGCTGGCGATCGTCACAGTAACGGAAGCGCTACCTGGATGTCAGTGCTGACTAATATCGCAATAACGAAGCGCTATTAGGCGGAAGACAATGATAAATGAGTAGAAAAAAACGGAGGCTACGCAAATTGGATACGAGTATTTAACAATGTACCTTAGGGAAGTTATATATACGCCTATGAATAGAATCTTACGGATTTGGCGCACACCAGCACTGATTATGATGCCCAGCAACAAAGCCGGAAGACATAGGTTACATAGGCTATAGTTCTTTCATAGGTTCCTCCACGATGGCCCCATCAGAAGCTCTTTTTTTTAATTATATATTAATACAATAACAAAAAAAGAGAACAGATTACTAGTCACGATGTGCATATGTAAAGATTAAGGGTCAGTTCATTGAAATTGGAGCTACATCGAGAGATGTCGGTACAACTAATTATAAGATTTTGTAGTATTCCGCCTCGTTTTGGTTTATTAAATTATGCAACTTCGCTGGTTCCCACAATCATTTGCGGTAGTAAACGCCTGCTGATTCAATTGTGAGTGACGACGGAAACCAGCGAAATTATAAAACACGGCCGTACGTGAGATAACATATAGTTGGTGCATAACTTGGATCAAAATATATAAACTTTGTGTTGGAAGCCATATACGGCATATATACTTAGTGTAGCCGTGAAACAAACACTGAAACTAGTTTTAAATAGTATTCACGGCACTTAAAATTAGTGTACATTATAAATGTTTCTGCAAGTAAACATTTAGTAATTATAAAGCAATGATAACAGTGTTAATTTAAAACTAAAATGCATTTTTTTATCAAAAGAAAGACGAATTAGCACGAAATGCCGCATTGTTTTACGTTTATAAACAGAGAATCATTAAGTAGAGAATATTCGACTACTCTTGGGAAACCAAGGAGGCTGCAAATAAGTTTTTTTAAATATCCAAATATCCATGTATAAAGTGTGATTTTACTATAAAGTTCATTTTTTTGCATAAAATGTTTCAATAAAAAAAACTTCTTATAAATATGTATGCTATAATAATTTGTCTTGAACTCCGGCTGTTTCGGGTACTTCTATTACTTCTTCGTGCAGTATATATTGAGCAACAAAAATTCTGTCTAAAAGTTGGATGAACAGCAAGGGTAGTAGTATAAATGCCCTTAATCACTATTTAAATCCGATGACGGCTCCTATGGTTGGTCCTGGTTTGAACTGTATATCTTTAAAGCCTGCCTTCTCCATTAATTCTCTGTACTCATTTCCCGACATTTCTCTTCCTTCTTGAACGCACGACATCATCACGGAAAACAGCAAAGTGTACTCTGGGCCACACTTATCTTCATCAAGGAGCAACTCCAATATCAGTAAAGCACCACCTGAAAAAAAGTTTTTAAAATTCACCTTTATACATTTACAAACTCACGAAGAAAATAAGACATCAGCCTTAAATTAAGCTATAGTGTTAATATAAATCCATCTTTACCTTTGGGTAAGCTGTCGTAAATTTTCGTCAGGAATGTAAGCACACGTTCGTTGTTTTGGCTCCAGTCATGAAGAATGTTTTTCAGAATGTACAAATCGGCTTCCGGTAATGCATCCTTGAAAAAATCGCCTGGAAATGATGAAATTGTTTCGGTTAACGATATCTATACTACTAATTATAGTCGGTACAACAGTTGACAAGGAAGAACCCAACACATTTTTGTAAATTCAGGAAAAATATTGCTAAACACACAGCCGGAATTAGCGTACATCATCAACGTCTTAGATAAATAACAATTAAAACTAGCTGGTCTTTCTTGAGGTTCATTTTTCTCGATGAAAAGCTTATTAACAATATGGGGAGGTTTACTTAGAGAAATTAGGGATGTTCGGAGGCGGAGTAATCCGGATATATTTTAGTCGTTGTTAATTAAAAGTTATCATTTTGATGGGTAGTCTTGTTTAGGGGTGCTTTTTCATGCCCCTGGACCACTTGGTTAGAGTCTTTTTTTCATACCGTTCACGAGTGTGGTTATTTTTATACCCGCTTTATAAGTGAGTGGTACAGCCTGTATTTACTAAAAATATTGAAATGTCTATTCTATATATGACCATATGAGATGTCGCCCAAATTCAGTATGGCAGGTAATACATATTACAATTTATAATTATGTAATATTCATGCTTGCCTTTCACCATTTTGAGTTTCGTAGATTCCAAATCAGTTGGCAGGAAATTTGGAGCCATGTCAATAACTTGTGGAAGATCAAACAATGTCAGCTGAGCATTCGGGTACACTCGGGCACATTCGTGAAGAATAGCACCATGGTTACCTAAAACAGGGTAAGCAAAAAGTCTAGTACATTATTTCATTAGTTGTTTCTTTTTAATAAAAAATATCAGATAACTATAAAATATCTCCCTAACTGAAATACACACAAATGTACGTGTATTGTTCAATAACTAGATATGTGAAATCTGGTAATAACTATAGATCTGCTAAACCTACTATTACCCATAACATTTAGTATCCAAAAAGAAAAACTCGTCTTATTGTTTTACTCTGATGTTTTACTAAGTATTCGAAAACTACAACGCCAGCGTTCATTTTTCGCGATGATTAAAGGTTTATAGATAACTTGCAAGTTACCTCCTACGTCACAAATGATGTTGAACGGAGAAAGATCAAACGCCGTGGTCGCAAATCTTGCTGCAACTAATGAGTTGAAGTAAAAACCTTTACTCTGTTGTTTAAACCATGTGTCGCCTTGGGCATCGTATACCTACAACGCATTATTCGTTTTTTTGTAAATTACATTTAGACATATGTTTTATATGTTTCAAGTGTCCGTTTCAAATGTTTAAAATATGTCAAAAGCAAGTGCAAAATATTACATCTAACTAGAAGCGCCTTTTGACAAAGGCCAGGTTGCACACACACACACACACACAAAATTCCAATAGCTTGCCCCTGCACGAAAGCACACCCACCCACACGCACAATTGCTCTGTTCAAATCTGAAAATGGTGATATATTGGAGGGAATAGGATTATTTGCATACACAGTCTTCAAGTTAAGAACTATATGCCTTTGACTGTACGATCTCAGATTTCTGGTTGACCTTTACATAACATGATACCTTACTTTTGAGAGTTTCACGCAAATTTAATATTTTAACTTTTTGACCTCTGAATGACATTTTGACCTCAGCAACAACTCAGATAACCTCTAAATAACATGTTAACTTAATGTTTGAACTTTCAATCGAATTTCAAGAATTTGTTATTTTATCTTTTGACAAAAATGACCCTTAAAACTGCATTTTTGGATTTTGGATGTTTCGTGCAATTTTTAGATTTTGACCTAAGATCGATAACCTTCTAAAAATAAAAATGTGATCTTTTGACCCTTAAAATCATCAAAATAATTTTGTATAACCTGATATTATCATTTCTGAATGTTTCAAGCAATTGTAGAATTTGACCTACTGACCTCAATTTGAACCCTGATCATATTTTTGTATGTCCCCTCCCCATTTAGTATATACCCGATCAGGTTTGCCACCTGTATCTCAAAGGGTTTCCGAATATGGAAGTTTGAAAAAATACAATCCCAATAGCTTGTCCCTGCTGCACCTGAAATCTAATTTTAATTTAGAAATGCTCGTTTTGTGAAAGAGTGTACTCATAAGTCCTATTCTGGAGACGCATTTCCTTTTAATAACAAACAAATGATGACATAGATAGCTTTTTAACAAAGGCAGGGATTGTTGACTTCTGTGACTATAGTATGTGTACTAAATGATTGTTCTACATAATGTTTGAAGTTGACTTTTTGACCTGGAAATAATCTCTTGGCCTCTAGATGACATAAAAATCCAATTTCTGCAAGCCAAGTTGCTGCACATACGTAGGACAATTAGTTGTTTCCAAGCTACAGAATATTACCACAACAGCTGCAACCTTAACTAGCTCTTTGTATATGCACATATCGGCGTTTTTATGCCAGATAACTTTAAATTATCAAAAATATGGAAAGACTACTATAGCACAAAGCTTTGTGACAAGCAATGACGACAAACTAGCTTGGTGGTATAAACACAAGTCAACATATTCGCAATTGGATTGCCCAAGAGAAACATTTTAAAGGGAATTGTCTATTTATCAAAACAGCTGTTCCGACACGTGCCGCAAGTGTAATGAAGCATTGTTTTTGTTCCAAGTCAAAAAACTCATTAATCAACGTTTAACTAATTTACTGCAAAAGGTTTATGAAATAAACTTGTTTGTTTTGATTTCTTTGATTATTTGACTTAAAAAAACACTTTTGATTTTCAAGTCAATAAACACATTAGTTTCAACTAATTTCCGGTAAATGTTTAAGAAACATATTCGGCCTGAGTTTTGAAATTTTGTTTTATGTAAAAAAAACATGTTGATTTCAGTCTGTTACTGTTTTTGAAACTACAGTACGAGTGCTCTCAGATTTAATAGTACCTCAGACCAGTTGAGTTCCTTACTTTCACCTTTCTTCCACTGGCATTCCCCGGTTTGCAAGGCTGCTTCCAAAGAGCATCCAATGGCGTCATGTTTATCAAACAGAAGAAAGGGATGATACATGGTTGGATAACTGTCTTGGAGTAGCCACTTCCGTGTCAAGTCAGTATTGGAATATACTGAAATACCTATTGGAAATAACAACCAGTGACGCATAAGATTAGTAGTATGTGTGTGTGTGTGTGTGCGTATATA
>JAOXYB010039673.1:0-13212 GCA_028565635.1 Phoronis ovalis | reverse complement strand
CTCATTTAAATAATTCGTGCTATACGAAGGCTTGTCGAAGGGCAATAAGCCATCGCAGGGTTAATAGCTATCATTAATTGATGGCCAATATTACCCTTCAAATTAAACCTTCGATTGGTTATTTCGAGCGCCTAACGAAGGCTTGTTGAAGGCCATCGGTTTTGATGTGGTATAACTGTTTAATTTTGTGTTAAGACCCATCGACAAAACTTCAGATCTATCGTTTAAGATTATATATTTGACACGTTTTAATTTATGTTTTTCTTTTAAAAACGTTAAAAACAAATATTTTCAGTTTTTTGTGAATAGTAAAACATTGAAAATTCTATTTAAAAAAAGTTAAATAATATTTATAAAACTAGGATTTTAAGGGAAAATATTCAGTTTGCAAATTTCTAATCGTCACATATATTACCCCTGTCTCATCTATATTAAATTATAAATTTTTTCTCAGATCTGCAAACTGTATATATAACTAGAGTCACGTGACAGCATAAACTATAAGAACACTCGCAATGGACCATTTATTTCTTACTTCAGTGAAACTGCATCCCTATTTTAGAGAAACTGGGACTGAGCTGGCTACAGTAGTTTTAGCATTGAAAGCTGAGCTTAATTCCTGTGTCTTGATTTTTATCAGAAAATAAATTTTCGCTCCCTCCATTTGTTTAAATTTGTTATTTCTACGTTATCTCCCATTTTTATAACATTTGAGATATTTGTTTTTAAAAAATAACAGCACATGTTATGCTATGTTATGTTCTAACATAATGATAATATAATGTTTGAACCATCTGTAAGATATATTTGAGTTTATTTTAGACTTGTGAACTTTGATTTAATATGTTGGACAAAACACCGAATTAGTTATAATGGTTATTTCAATTTCACACATCCGATCACTTTAACCACACCCGTATCATTGAAAAGAATGATTAAGCTTTATTATCTTACAGTTGTTAATGATGTTAAAAAGACGGATTAAATTTAGTATGCTGGATTATTGAATACATGTAGTAGGAACACTCATTAACATATTATAGCCAGTACATTCAAACAAGTTAATCCAAGCTCATACTGGGTAAAGCAAACAAGGAACAAAGAATTGAGAAACGCTCGTAGCCAAGGAAAATGGTCAGGAACCTTTGACCGTTTTCCAAGAAACAAGAAGCCTGATTTTCATAAGGCTTTCATGGAATGCTTTCTCCCAGAAATTTCGTGACCATATGTTCTAGAAAACGGTGGAAACTATTGCCAAATCGACAAAGCCTTTTGGAACCCTAAGATTTTTTTGTATTTGTATTTGTATTTGTATTTATATAGCCCTTTATCTTACATTTACAGTAATTAATCAAAGTGGCTTTACATAAACTGCTTATGGGCCTGTTTTTCATCTTCATCCTCTCTAAATTACGATTGCATTCAACTTATACCAGCACGATTAATTTAACAGCTGTACCTATTGTTTAAAAACCTGCATGGGACACCTAGTGGGAAACAAAATAGTCTTAGAACATGAATCCTAGATACACCCTGGTGTTTACATCAAGAAACATTAGCGAGAACCGTAATTTCTCATAGTTAAAAAGCTTATCCTGGCTGATTTTATATTTATTTGCTCACATATTCCTATTTGGAACCTATGGTAACCACTTACATGCACAGGGATTTTTTTTAAAGATTTCGCTATACCAGGGCTATCAAAGCAATTTTTACCAGTGTGCAACCATATTTAATTTTTAATAGTTTCCAGTATGTTTAAGCTGTTCATTTTGACATAAGTCTTTTCTACACCATAAATATGCAGGAACTTTGTGAAACTTGGCACACTATTGCATGGGCATATAACTAGAGCATGAATTATCCAAAATCAAATTTTTGAACATTTCCAATACTGACTGGTGGCCACATTTGTCCAGGATAAGCTGTTCATTTTGTCATAAATCTCCTCTCTTACACCACTTGCAGGAATTTTGTGAAACTTGGTGTACGTACTATCTGAATATAACTAGAGGGTAAATAATCCGGATTCAGAAATTTAAATATTTCTAATTGAAATGGCTGACTGACGGCTATCATACTATCAAAGTGGTATTTTTAAATGAACCTTGGAAAGTGAGTTAACTGTTTATCCGAAAATTTGGAATTTCTTTCACAGTCATCAAAGCTGTTTTCACTCGGATCTTGAAAACTCTGATATACAGAGAGATCACTTTATTTCAGAAATTATATGCAGGTCAAAATACAGATCATGTTAGAATTTGACCGGGATCACTTCCAAGTTGGCCAATTAACTGGCCGGTGGCCATGTTTGTACCTGTAGATGGTACCCCAATAGCAGCTTCAGATATTACCCGATCAGTTTCATATTTGGTACAGCTTATAGGTCAAAATACAGGTCCAGTTGGATTTTGACCTGCTTCACCTCTAATATGGTTGACTGGTGGCCATGTTGGTTCCTGAGACAGTATGGTATGTCTATAGCTCCAAAGATGAAGCAGTACTGGAATTGGCCTGGGCTTCACCCCTGTATCTTAAATTGGTCAAGTACCTCCCCTGTCAGTATTTCAACCCTTTCCACTAATTTAAAGAAACTATACCCTAATAAGTGCAATATATGTCTTTTGCAACCATTAATTATTGCTCTAAAGGATATAATTATCCAAAATGGTGGATTATTCACTTATAGTACTACTGTTACAGTAACAGTACAGTTAAGAGAAGTCACCTAGGTTTCCATTGTGCAATGCAGACCACCGAAGAAAATTGAAATGTGAGGTGGAAAATGAAAAATTACTGTGGGAAGTGTGACCGGTGGATAGGTCATGCGGCATGGGGTCCAGGCCGGCTAAAGCTGCCCAGGAAATATACATTTTTGTGCTGTTTTCCTGCAATCTGAGACTCACTGGAGAGTAATTTACAACTAATATAAAATTGTTGTGTTTTAGTGGAATTTGTAGAAAATATAAATGTAAGCTTAAGGTGTAGTTTCTTTAGTTATAGTTTCTCAGAACAACACATTTTGTTATGCAATGTAAGTATCCGTTTTCTTAAATTAAAGATCTAATTTTAATTTAAAACAATTTGTTATTTCTAAACATAACCAGCAGCACCAGCAAAAATCTCTGTAGTTAATTTGGAAACTTAGCAACATAAAATTCTGAATTTATCTGTATTCACTAGATTGCATGTCCACAATTATCAACATTTTACTTGGAGCATTTAAAATGGCATTTATTATAAGTAAAAGGCTGTCACAGATCCCTCCCCTAATTCAACCCTGTGGTACTGTACCTTTTCAGAAATCTAAACCCATTGAAGACTCAGGACTCAGGAAAAATGCAATGGCCATTGATATTCTTTGCGTTATGTCTGTTGTTCCAAACACAGATCTATGAGATCTTGAGATCTTAAAAATTAGAGAAACCTGCCAAAAACCCGCCAAACTTTTTTGAACAAAAGTGTCGTATGTAACACCATTCCTGTCTTCAGTATCAGTATGGATATTTTTACTGCCAAGATGGCTCAAAACCCAGCTTTCTCTTTTTAGAGTTTGTCACCCCATCAGACCCAAAAACACTTCGATCCAAATGCAGCCATTTTTCGATAAACCATTTCCAAAGACAGAGGAACCTATGTGACATCATTCTTAGAATTCAGTTGACTCTACTTATTTGATTGGTTACTTTGTCACCATTGCTTATAAATAATTCCACTTTCCCAGATATATAGCTTAATGATTGGCTGTTATAACTTTCAAGACGGTATTTGAATAGGTCTTACAACCAATTCAAGCAGTTATATAGATTTTTATGTTATCATAAAAGCAGAGCATAAAAACGTCCTTGGAAATGAAAGAATCCTCTAAACAAGTACAGATAATCAAATAAGGTACCCTTTTACAGATTTGATCCAAAAAGTTCACAAACCTACTTATCAGCCACTGATTTGAGTTGGACCCCTATGTATGTCTGCGGTTTATTTATACATGCAATATATCACTACAACTAAAATCTTAAGTTTGTAAAAAAATTGTGTCTTAAGAAAAGATAATTTATTATTAAATAAATGTAGTAGATAGATTCTCCTCATTGATTGAGCCTGAACTCAAGTTAATATACCCTCTCAAAATATTGATATCCAAAATTTACATGTCTTGAATATCTTTCTTGTACACGTACCTGTTGAGATATGAATTTGATTGTAGTTATCTAGTAAAATGCATATTATGTACTGTAGATATGAAGCAACTGTCATCATGATTATGAGCATTGATTTTCTTATGTTGGCTTAAATCTTTGATAATTTAACCTCTTGCAATTTTTTTGCATTCTTGGTTATTTAAGCTTTGATTACTTGGCCTGTGTTTTATGTGATACGACATTACTTGAAAACTTCTATGAAAAACTTGAAGTGTAAACTTAGTATTAAATGAATTGTTTATTATGATTGTATCAGGATTAATATGGGCAGAAATAAAAGTATTGTGGGATGAAGGAGCCCAAGAATACATGCATGATATGTGGAATGTGTTGGATTTCACAACTAACACCATGTATGTTGCAACAGTTACTCTCAGAGGCATTGCATATTATCAGGTATGTATATTTTGTGTATTATCCTTATAGTCATATGAGTTTATGAATTATTGCATATATATAGCCCCATTAGTTAGGTTGAACCCCGATTCCATAAGATGACTATATACATACGAAACAACAAGACTGAATGTTGCGTTAAAAGGAGGTATATTACTAGAACAACTAATACATTGTGTAGACAGCATGGAACACCAACTGGAAGAGGGCCCACCAGAGACACCTGGTGCTTACATAACAAATTAAGTACCGAATAGGTACTGGTGTAGGTTTATCAGTGGTAGACTTGCCGCCCCACTCACCAGCATGCTGAATTCTTTTAAGTTCACTAGCCAGCCAAAAATGTGGGGAACTCTATCTGCCAGCTTAAATTTGCAAAAGATATTTTCCGGGAGTTTCACCCTTAAATAAATCATTTAGTGGTATTGATGTGGAGAATCAGATCTGTTCCCCATTAGAAGCAGGATAAACTGTTTATGATTTGCAAGCTAGGCAGGCTTTCTGGGGAACAGACTTGAAGGGTGCTTCTGAGTTGATGTATACATAGTATTTTTTAGCAAGTAAGATCAATCTCTTTATGTTTGTAGTAAATAACTATATCTGAATAGAAGATAATGAACAAATGTTAAAAACAGACTATAATTAAACATATAGATTTATAATTTGTTTTGATGACTTGAAAAAGTACTGTAAAAGGTAACTTTTTTTCATCTTATGCTTGATATGAATCAGCCCTACCTAACAAGCGAAGACTCGAACCATCAATCTGCACTCGCACACCTGTTTCCTACCATTCGAACCCTTTTTCCGGATTTCACACCGAAATTCCTACTACTTGAACCATCATTTCTGTAGACTCGCACAAGTTGCTAGGAATTCGTACAGGTTTACAGAGACTCAAACACTTGTCAAACAGCAGGTCTGAGTCTCCGAAAATCAGTACGAGTTCATGGTAACTTGTGCAAGTCTACAGAAACAGCAGTTCGAGTAGTAGGAATTTGAATGCGAAACCTGGAAAAGGGGTTCGAATGGTAGGAAACAGGTGCGTGAGTGTGGATTGACAGTTTGAGTCTACACTGCTTAGGTAGGCATGTGAATGAAATATTTAGTCTGTGTATTTCTTAGTATTTTTAGCTATATCTACTGTATGTACTTTATTGATTGTTTTCTTGCCTTTTTCTATATACAACTCACCAGTAAGTTATAATCTTAACAGCTGAATAAGATATAAACAATAGTGTGTCTTGTATGTTCCGATTAGGCAACGGTTAATTATATTGGGTCCTTGTGTCAAGATTTTAAACAATCAGTTATATTATGTGAAGTCAAAACATTAAGGCCATTCATTTATAGGCTCACCAATTAGTTAATCTTAACAGCTGAATAGATAGCAGGGTATTATTTTATTTTATTCGTCAATGTATTTTTAAATTATATATATGTATATTGTAATTATAGCTGAGCTATGCTAGTTAGCAGTTCTGGCAACTGCCATCGTAGCAGTTCACAGCAGTTAACTACTGAAACTAATTTAAATATTTCGGCCTTAGAACTGCTATCGAACTGCTATGAACTGTTATCAAACTGATATTAAACTGCTATCAAACTGCTACTGCTACAGAACTGCCATTGTAGCAGTTCTGGCAACTGCCATCGTAACAGTTCTCAGCAGTTAACTTTTATACCTAATTTACATAATTCGGCCGTAGAACTGCTATCGAACTGCTATGAACTGTTATCGAAACTGCTGTCGAACTGCTATCGAACTGCTACTGTTATAAAACTGCTGTTAGTTAGCCTTCACAATTCGATGGGTAGTTAACTTCATCATTTGATGGTGAAGGTTAACAAACCATCTGATGGTGACGGTTATAAGCTTATCCATCATAGTCTGTATATAACTTCTTTCACTATAATTTAAAGTATTTGTCAAATGCATAACCTGCTTTAAAAAGGACACATACCAGAACATGAATTGTACAGTAAATATATAAGACAGTTAAATATAACCAAGTGAAATGAAACTTCAATTCAAACTCTCAAATGAGTTAATAAAATTATATGATATAAAATATAAATTTCTATTGCTGGTATAGAAGAATATCTATATCTAGTAGGTAATTAAATGTGCTATATGTCCATCGCTTTTTTAAAGTTTAATTTTAAGTTTAAAACTTATTCTGTTGCTATGATCTAGCTTTTATTTTAGTTACTACATACATGTGTATATATAATATTTGTTATTTGTATAGCAAGCACCCCAGTAACATAAAATTGCAGGAAATAAAACTTGCTAATCTTAATTTAGAAACAAGGGAAAACTTCTATGTGAAATGTTAACCTACTTGTTCTCTGATGTTTATAGGATACTTTCATTTCATTATCTAAGAAATTAATGCTTAAATAACTTACTTTTTATGAAATTAGTTCCTGACTGTGTAGAGATAACTGACTTTCCATGGAAGCCATTTTGAGTTTCCTTCTAAAGGTATTCTGATTTAGTTGAATAAGCTTTTAACCTTATAGCTTTATCTATTTTAACATTTGATTGGCCATTTAAATAACTGTGTTACAGTGATGGCTTAGATCTTGACCATCCAAACTAAACCATCGCATGGTTAAGACTTGTTAGCCATCGGATGCCTAGGTTACCATGCAAAAACATTAACCATCAGCCTAACCATCGAAATTTGTGATGTCTATAGCTAGTGTAATCCATCGGATGGCCAACTTAACCATCCGATGGTTAAGAACATGCTTGCTGATGGTTAACTTAGCATGCCAGTACCTAAGGGTAGTCATAGGCTTTTTTGTGTTGTCGTCATATGTAACTCTTTTTATCTCGTGATAACAGCTTCAGTTTTTATTCGTTAGCTTCATATTTGTATAGAATAAGTACAAATCAGATTACAGGCCAGATGTAATTTTGACCTAGATTACTTCCAACATAATTTCTTCCCAACAAGACACCTCACATAACGCCATTTTCAAGAAAGACAAAACAATGACTATATTATTCAAAGGTGGATTCATGAAGGCCACAGGTTGGTGGGTGGATCAGGCTAGGTGGTATTTTCCACTGACCTTGAAAAGTGGGTCAAAAGCCGATCTAAATCTTTGACAATTTTTTTATGTAACACTTTCATTATAATTGTTTCAGTTTTTATCCAATCAGCTTCATCTTTGGTACAGATTAAATACAGGTCAAAGTACAGGATTAATATTGACATGGATAACTTTCAAGATGGCTGACTGGTGGCCATGTTTGTTCTTAAGATGGTATATGTCACAATAAAGGCCCAGTTTTTATCCAGTCAACTTCATATTCAGTACACAGTAAGTACAGGTCAACGAACAGGTCAGGCATTGCACCTCTTTCCTAACAGACGAAACATTGACTGGACAAGTTGAAGGTGGATCCTTGAAGGCCAAAAGTGGTGGATCCATGAAGGCCATAGGTGGGTCGGCAGTTTAGGCTGGGTGGGATTTAAGAATGATATTGAAAAGCGGGTCAAAAGCCAATCCGAATCTTCAACTGTATGCAGCTTTATAATTGAGGGTAAAAATAGATCAATTAAACTATAGGTTAGTTATAATTTGATCTAGATAACTTCTAGGATGGCTGCCTAGTTATGTTTCCCG
The DNA here is from genome assembly GCA_028565635.1 of Phoronis ovalis. Taxonomy (NCBI): domain Eukaryota; kingdom Metazoa; phylum Phoronida; family Phoronidae; genus Phoronis; species Phoronis ovalis. The sequence continues at coordinate 4,972 of JAOXYB010039673.1, read as the reverse complement.
GGGGGGGGGCAGTCAGTATGAAAGTGAGTACGAATGTTCCAACAAAATTTCGCGTGAAGGGTATGTTTTTCGAATCGACAGCGCATTACACGCTTTGGGTCTGTTTTTTGGCTAAAATCACAAAAAGGGGTAGTTTTTTGGAGGTGTGATACTTCGTTAGGGGTGGTGCTTGGAAGTTTCACTTCGTTATGGTAATCGTTAAAATTTCGCTTCCTTAGGGGTGTATTTTTCAAAAAAAACTAACTCCCTTTGGGGTGTATTTTTTGTAGAATTCTACTTCGTTGGGGGCTCTTTTGAAAAGCCATGTTGGAACATGGGTACCCACTTTCATATTGACTGCCCCCCGGGTTATGTTTGGAGTATCTAGTATATACAGATGTACATCTCTCTTGCTATATCTTCCAATTTTTTGTGAAGTGCGCTTACTATAATAAATATAGCAATAAGCTGACTCGGAACAGTATTTTTATACTGACAGTGTGCATGATTTAACGAAAACATTTGGACAGCTTTCAATAATATTGTGTTCAAAACAATTGAGAAACATTTTTACTTGGAATTGCAAAACGCATTTGCTTTAATAATTAATTGATAGCTTAAATGCTATTTCTATATCATTGAAAGCGTAACACTGCTGAAGTATGTACTAGTTACATATATCTTATATATTTGCCTATAAATACAAAATCAATGAAACGATTACTTTGAGATTTGGAGAAAGAATGAACAATAAACTACATGTATAAAGTGATAAATTTCAGCAATAGCTTTTATTACAGTAACGATAAGCGTTATGATGTTAAAATTTTTTAGAGATATTTTGAGAAAAAATTGAATATGTTTTGCCAACAGTTAGTGATCGATTCCTTTCAAAGACAAAGGGATCATTGTGCCAACCATTGTTAGCATGCCGAAACTTTGCTCTATTTATTTATATATACCGTATAACATGTACAATTTTTTTTATTACTTATATTCTGTAAATATTTACATAGTTTAAATTAGTTTCAATCATTTATTTGTTTTAAAATGAACAAAAAATTATTTCATTGGTTCCTTATGACAACAAATGATGTCATATTGTGTTAACAATTTAAAAGAAAGTTTCAAATGAGGCTTCTAGGAAATGTTGTTTGGCGACAAATAACTTCCTTCTCGGGTTTCTAGTAAGGTAGAATGGTAAATAGCCTCATTTTTGTAACAAAATTAACAAGTGTTGCACATGCCATAGGAAAATACAGCTAAAAGACTTACCCAAAGTAAAGACAGCTTTTTCTGTAGAGGTGGAACTTCTCCAAACTGAAACTTATTGGAGGAGCAAGAAATTGTCACGTCCGTATTAGTCAAAGCCAAGTCTAGAAGTGCCCCTGAACAGGTTTATTACACAATAAACTTCATGAAATACCCCTTTAGGTGGTGCTTTACACCAATACCACATAAGCACAGTTTTACTTGTCTCTTTTGAAAATCGCGCTGAGGACATTTTGCTCTTTTCATTTATTTCATAATAATATGTTGATAATTGAAGTAAAAAAATAACTTATATTATCTTCAGTTCATAAGGATTTAAAAAGAAACATGTTTCACTTAATAATTCGTAATCTCTTAATTTAATTAGCATATGTTTTTGCCACGCATATGTTACAAAGAACAAATAATCAAATGGCAATACTGTGCATTCAATATACAGCTAACCTACCCTGTCGTTAACCTTTTAACCTAAAATCAGGGTAAATTCAAGCTGGGAACTTTTTTAGGACATAGAAAAAACACTATAATATTAAAAATAGTTTACTACAAACTGAATTTAAATTATGAACAGTGATTGAAGATATTGTCTTTGTCGTTATGCCTATTACATAACTTCCTAGAAGTTTAAAGACATAATCTATTTATACTTACCTCTAGTATGTGAGAGAAGAAAGCTATTCATTGTCCTGTACCTATTTTTTATTGGAGATGCGCAAAGAAAACAGTTTACAGAAACAAGCCCGGATTCTCCTGATTCCTTGTTTCTACCATAAACAGAACTGTAATTCTGTTTGCTAAACAAAAACTCCATTTCTTTGTGAACAAAATCACTGCATTTTACCAATACCTTTTATTAAGACAGAACATCCCTGTCAGGGTAACATCTTTTTATGCCCATCACTATGTAATAGTGAATGGGCATTTAGCTAAAGGGTATGCGGCATCGTCGTCGGCGTCGTATGTAACATTTTCTTTGTCTTGCTATAACGGCTTCAGCTTTCCTCAGATCATCTTCATATTTGGTACAGGGTAAGTACAGATCAAAGCACAGGTGGGATATAATTTTGACCTCGATTACTTCCAACATGGCCGATTGTTGGCCATCTTTGTACCCAAGAGTGCACCTCACGTTGCGACCATTTCGGGAAGGACGAAGCGTTGACTTGACGATTTGAAAGTGGATTCACGAAGGCCATGGGTTGGTGGGCATATTAGGCTGTGTGACATTTCAAAATGACCTTGAGATGTAGGTCAAATGTCGACACGAATCTTTGACAATTTTTGTTGCGCATTACACTTCCTTTGTCGTGCAATAACTGCTTCAGTTTTTATCCGATCAGCTTTATATTTGGTACAGGATAAATACAGGTCACAATGCAGATCGTCTGTCATTTCGACGTGGATCACTTTCAAGATGACCGACTGGTGGCCATGTTTGTTTTCAAAATGTTAGCTCGCAATAATAGCTTTTGTTTTTGTCGGATCATCTTCATATTTGGTACAGATTAAATACTGGTCAAAGTACACGCCGGGTATAAGTTTGACCCCGATTACTTCCAACATGGCCGACTGTCGGCCATGTTTGTACCCGAGAGTGCACGTTACGTTGCGCCCATTTTGGAAAGATGAAGCGATGACTGGATGATTCGAAGGTAGATTCATATATATTGATGCTTCTCAGAAAGAATTTACACTTAGAGGCTTTCAACTTGAGTCCAGCATCTCTAAGACGTTGAAAAATTGCTTCAAGTCTCACCAGATGTTCCTCATAAGAATTACTGTACACGATAATGTCATCAAGATAGATGAGACAGTAACATAAATATAAATCACCCATACATGACTCCATTAGCCGTTGGAAGGTAGCAGGTGCATTTGTTAATCCGAAGGGCATCCTTGTGCATTCAAAAAATCCAAGCGGCCCTACAGTAAAGTCAGTCTGGTGTTGATCATCTTCAGCAATGTCAACCTGCCAGTATGCACTCTTAAGGGCTAATGAACTGAACCATTTGGCTCCGTGTAGAGAATCTATGGATTCTTCAATACGGGGAAGTGCGTAACTTTCGCGAACCATTTTCTTGTTTAACTTCCTGAGATCTATGCAAAATCGTAAACTACCATTTTTCTTCCGCACTAGTATAACGTTTGAAGCATACGGACTCTCTGACTTTTTGATCACGCCAAGTTCAAGCATTTCTTGCAAATGATCACGAACTTCCTTAATCATAGATGGTGGTATTCTCCGGTGGCGCTCTTTGAAAGGGATATCGTCCGTAAGTCTTATGTGGTGTTTGACTAATGTGGTATGGCCTAATTCGAGATCAGTTTTACAAAATAGGGACTCCCACTTCTCCAATAGATCTTGTACTTCATCTACTTCATGGTCTTCAAGATGTCGAGACAAACTTGTTTTAAACTGGTTGCTGAAATCATCCATATCCTCAGTAGAATCTGGCATGGTATTTGGTGACAAAACATCAACATTATGAAGTTCACACAAAGTAGCCTTTGCTGGTATTGTAACAGGATGTTGGGAATAATTGGCAACTTTTACTGCTGCACGTTGAGATTTCACACCAGGTATCAGATTGATAAGACTAGGAGAGACAACTAAAGACCCTGGAAGTGAGGAACTTGTATTTTCATCAACCAATACTCTGATACACATACATGCAGCTGAGGCAGCTCTAGTATAGCCATGGACAATAGCACGACACGAAGGTTTGACTGTAATGCTCTTAGTTGACTTAACAGATCCCAAAGAGTCTTGCTTACTGTTGATAGCGTTCAAGGCGACAATACTATTAAACGCATAACGGCAAGTGGAACCAATTTTATCCTTTTGAACATAATTATTTTCAAAAATGTGCTGTATGATATTTGTTCCAATCAACAGAGGTACTTTTTTGTGATACATGGTTGTAGATACAACTAGCAATAACGCAGAAATAGTCTGTTCCTGTACATCCGGAACTAATATTTCAACCTCAGTATATCCCACATACTGCAAACTATTTCCCCCGGCTCCTTCGATTTGAAGGAAATCGTTTAATTCCAGAATTTGGAGTCCAAGGTCCTTACACATCTCACTTGAGATTGTACTTATCATGGAACCTGTATCAAGTAAAGACTGAACACGTGTTATTTACAATAACAGGTGTTTCATTCGCCTTACCAACAAACCTATTGACAATGGGCAATTGACAATTGCCAGGATGGTTGAAAACTTGGGGCATGCTATCCTCACTACAGCCGACTGTTTGCCCCCCACGGTAGACTGTTTGGAGTTTTCCGGACAATTAACTTGTTTGTGTCCTACTTGGTCACAACTATAACATTTTCCCTTGAACGAACGACTTGAGGATGGCTGATATGCTGTTTTCTTGTCCTTCTCTAATTTGTCTAACCTCTGTTGAACAGACTGAAGTTGGGACAAAAGCTTATCCAATTTATCAGACATATCATTATTTGCAACACTGGCTTGATGTACTGCAGCGTTGGTGGAAGTACCCAATTGCTCTTGCTCTGAAATCCGGGCAGCCATTAAAAGTTCATGAAAAGTTGCACCTGAGTCATACCTATGTTTGATACTGTTCTTTCACGTCTGTGAATGAAGTCCAGTGTAAAATTTGTTTCGCAGTTTGCGCTTTGCCTCCAATGATGTGATTGGGTCAACTCTTCGAACTTCACTTAAAATATCTTCCAATCTACAGGCCCACTT
>JAOXYB010039651.1:0-10869 GCA_028565635.1 Phoronis ovalis | reverse complement strand
CTATATAGTATTTTAGAGTACAGTAAGATAGAAATAATAATAGATGTAGTAAATCCTGGATACATGACCCTCCTATGACTAGTGCAGCATTTGTATTTTGTCTTTTATAAGTTTTAACACACAAAATTTTGCTGCGCACTAACCTCCACTTTTTTCATGTGTTTTGTGTTGTTAAACTGAAAATCGTTACATTTCCTGTGTTGCTACACTATGGATGCTACTGCAGTGTTTACTAGAACTAGTCGAGATACAGTCATTGTTAATCGCGGTATATTATTACTGTAAAAGCAATGATCACCAAAAGCAAAATCAAAGCTTTTTACTTACCAGGAAATAAATTGATAAATAAATTTGACATATATGTATTTGTTTGATTTGCAGCTGCGTTCGTCTTATTGAACAATATCTTAAAGAAAACAACTTGCTGCGCACATTGTCTGTATTACAGGTAATTCTTTAGCATTTTACTTATAGCTACTTACAATTTATTGACGAACTTGTACTGATAGCATATTAATTATTTTCTTAATCATATTTGTTTGGTGTGTTAAGTTTTGCTAAATTTTTTTATTGTCCTGGGATTATTGTCTGCTTGTCATGTTGATCCAGTTCACAGTCTGAATAATATTTTTGTGAATTTACATTACAAGACCAGGGTTTAATTTGCGATGTTTCAAAAAGGTTTGTAAGATAGTGTGGGCTTTTTATACTGCAATATAAAAAGGCTAATTGAATTGTGAACTTTTTAATGATAATTTCTTTCTTTTGCAGGATGAGAGTGGTATTTCATTGAACACAGTTGATTCCGTTGACGGTTTTATGTCCGATATTAATAATGGTCACTGGGATACTGTACTGCAAGCCATTCAATCACTCAAACTACCTGACAATAAACTTATAGAACTATATGAGCAGGTATTATTTTTGTTCTATGTTTTATCATTCCTTGAAGCCAATAGCAGACTATAGGACATTTTGAGAGATGGTGATAGACCTATAAGGAAAATTAAAAAGTTGAAAAATATGAAAAAGAATGCTGTTAGTGGTATAATCAAATTGAATTTATAGATGGAGTTGTTTACAGTGAAATTGTATCATGTTAGTTCTGTCTTTCTAGATTGTCCTGGAATTGATTGAACTGCGAGAGTTGGGTGCTGCAAGGTCTTTACTCCGTCAAACAGATCCTATGATAATGATGAAACAGACCCAAGCAGACAGATATGTGCATTTGGAAAACATGCTGGCTAGGTCATACTTTGATGCAAGAGAGGTAATTAATCATGTTGTAAAATTGTGTCCAGCCTTACCCAATAATTAATGTAGGATTTCATGAGCAGGGTTAATAAAGAACTTGTACAAGTTATCGCTTTACTGGTAAAATGGATGGTTGTCAAGTCTCCTCCTGTCATGACCGTATTTTATATCTTTTACTACTATTTCCTGCAAAATATGCCCAAAATACTGTATAAACTGGTAAAAACCGGTACTGTATAAACTGGTAAAAAATGTGACCCAGGCAAGATAGTTACGTTTGGAGTTAATATTTCTGCTGACAAAGTGCAATACTGAATTTATTAATTTTCATAGTTGACTTAAATATCTATAAGATAAGCTATGCAGAGTTTGGCTACTTGCAATGGAATGTTTGATTTTAATCAGTGCATTCACAAAATGTAAGTATTTTGCCTTGTGTGGGTTCTGTTGTGATCAATACAAATTATTTGTCATAAAATGTGTACATTAATTTTATCCTGTCTTCTTTGGTATTCACATATTTAGGTACATTAAGATTCTCTTCACATTCTTGTAGGCATACCCAGAGGGACAGACAAAGGAGCGACGGCGAGCTGCTATAGCTCAGGCACTGTCTGGTGAAGTGAATGTTGTTCCTCCTTCAAGACTGTTAGCTCTGTTAGGACAAGCTCTGAAATGGCAGCAACACCAGGGCCTGCTACCTCCTGGAACAACTATTGATGTGTTCCGTGGTAAAGCTGCAGTACGTGAGCAAGAGGACGAGAAGTATCCCACTCAGCTTAGTAGAACAATCAAGGTAAGATACTGTATTCATCTTAGTAGAACTTTAACTTTGTTTGTGTGTATTAAATGTTATATTTAGTACCTGCATTTCATCCAGTATCATCCATAGTAATTTACCATTTACTAAGCTAATTATCATTTCTGGGGTGGTTGCATGCTATGTCTTTTCAGTTTTTAAACTACCAAAACTGCTGATGAATGCAAATACATCTATCATCGGTAGATTGAGCGTAACAGGACATCGGGGACTAAAATTATATTCTTTTTTATGTAGTTCGGTCAGAAGTCCCACATAGAATGTGCTCGATTTTCACCAGATGGTCAATTTTTGGTGACAGGTTCGGTAGATGGCTTCATTGAAGTTTGGAATTTTACAACTGGAAAAATAAGGAAAGATCTGAAATATCAGGCTCAGGTACATTTCAGTTTAATACAACATTTACCATAATGCAATATTATATACTGTTTTTTTTTTAATTCTGACAGAGGTGCAAAGTTTCAGTAAAGGAAATTTTTTGCTATGTATTTCAGAGATGCAAACGTCAATAAAAACCAAGCGGTATAACACTGTTACAATAGTATTTTGCATTTGCAAGTAATAATTTCATGTTGCTACGTATTTAAGCTTAATTTTTGTAACTTTATTTGATACATTGATTGTATGTTTTTGAAAAATTGATTATTTTTCATTCTAAATTTGTCCTGTGTCATTTAATCTTGCTGGCCAAAGCAAACACAGTCAGCATTTAATGGAAATATCACTGTTTATAGTGACGCTGATATTTCAAACATGATCATAGCTTTTGTGATTAGGTACCCGACTGTGCAGCTCTGGATTTATGAATTATAATCTGATTTAACTTCCATGTAGGAGAACTTTATGATGATGGATGATGCTGTTTTGTGTATGTGCTTCAGCAAAGACTCAGAAATGATAGCAACAGGTGGACAAGATGGAAAAATTAAGGTGAATGATATGGATAGCTAGTCTAGTATAAACTAAGCTGTTACTGTTATCACAACTCCTCTGCGCAGGAGTATCAAGGACAGGGATGATATTTATGAAAACTTGCTGGTGCTGATTAATTGAGATGTAGGATATCACCCACTCTCTTGTCTTTGTAGACATCTGATAGAAAAATGAGACTGTTCCGGCTCCAGCTCTAATGTTGACATCGAAGGCTTTCTGTCTCCATTTCGTTGTTCTGAAGTATACTAAACTTTACATGAACTAAGTTTATTTGGTAATTTTGATGTACTATTGTTAAAAATGAAGATTAACTAATCTATGTTAAATTTAGGTTTGGAAAATTCTGAGCGGGCAGTGTTTACGAAGGTTTGACAGAGCCCACAGCAAAGGTGTTACTTGCCTAAGTTTTGCAAAAGACAATAGTCAGCTGCTGAGTGCATCATTTGATCAAACAATCAGGTTTGTAGATATTTGTGTAACTTATTTTATGATAAGTAATCTGAAAGAGAGATACAAACACAAACTTATTTGGCTACTAGCTATTAAAATATAAAAGTGTCCTGTTCATTACAGATGAGACAGACAAAGTATTAAATTATGTCAAATTGTTAAAATCTTGGAATTGAACGAATCACAGTTGTCTGTTGGTATAGTTATACTTTAAAGAATGTGCACATTTGTTGCAAATTTATTTGAAAGAGTAATTTATGGTATAGAATGATGTAGACTTGCCAAAAAATAAAACATTTCAGTGACTTCAAACTAACACTTGTAATATTTTCATTTTCTTAGGATACATGGCTTAAAATCTGGAAAAGCTCTGAAAGAATTTAGAGGACATACATCATTTGTAAATGATGCTGTATTCACACACGATGGACACCATGTTATAAGGTAAGTGACACCATGTTATAAGGTAACATACTATTGTGTTTTGGTTGACTGATTTATGGAATGTGCTAGCATTTGTTTGTTACAAAGCAAAGTAGGATTAGGACTATATTCAATTTTTTTTTAAATGTTATCACTAGGGGGGAATCTGTGTGCAAATCAGCAGTCATTTAAGGAAATTTATTTATTGAGAATATCTTGATGTTTAATTCTGCCTATACAATCTTTAAATTTGGAGTCAAAATAAAATTTTATCCGAAAATGAATTAACTATATTTACAAAGTCCACATCTTCATTCACTTTAACTTGTAGGACAAGATACAAAACTGGAAAAGAAAAGGCCCTACTTTTATCGTACTATTTTTATCTAACATCTGTATCGGCAACATGAATTTCAGTCATTAATAAAGTGTATTGGCTGCCATTTTGGTTTCCTGTAAATGGTCTCATTATTTGCTTTCACCTAGGTTTCAAGTAGTCATGTGACTGATCTCAGCATATGTTAAGCCCCCTAACTGGGTAACAATTTTTTTGTAGTGCCAGCTCAGATGGTACTGTGAAGATTTGGAATGTAAAAACAACGGAATGCCAGAATACATTTAAATCCCTAGGTGGTACAGGGAGTGATATAACAGTTCACTGTATACATCCTTTACCAAGAAATCAAGAACAATTTCTAGTTTGTAACAGGTCTAACACAGTAGTCATCATGAACATGCAGGGACAGGTATGTACATATGTGCAAGCTAGTCATTCGGAGGGTGTTCGAAATCAGTATTTGATTCTGTTGATGAAAATTGTTGCTGCCTTTCTTGATACCTTGCCGCACTGTATTCAATTTTTACCAAAGTCATCAGGTCATGAGTTCTCATTCAAATTACTGTGGTTTTAATATGATAAAGTTATATTCTTTATATGTTCAACTTTATACAATTTTGCTATAAACTCTTTATTTTCTTGTATTCTAGATTGTGAGAAGTTTCACAAGTGGTAAACGAGATGGTGGTGATTTTGTTTGTGCAACTGTATCACCTCGTGGTGAATGGTTTTACTGTGTTGGTGAAGACATGGTGTTATACTGCTTTAGTGCAACAACAGGAAAGCTGGAAAGAACGCTTAATGTAAGTATTATATTCTTGTAGACAATGAACTAACAGTGGCTTTTGATGTTTTGCCTCTGTTTTACTACATATTAAACTAGTTTTTGCTTCAAAATGTCAGGACTCATGTTCAGAAAATGTTATTTTTATTCTAATTTGTGTTTGAAGTCTGTCTCAGTTGTGCACAAAGTATTATTGGCAGTCTATTACAAATATTAAATCCACTGTCTTGCTGTTGCATTTTATGGAATTGTTGCAGTACTGCTCAGTTGCTATGTGTGGCATGTATTTTAAACATTATTTTAAAACATGTACTATTATTGTTATTATTATAGATACATGAAAAGGATGTTATTGGCATAGCACATCATCCACATCAGAATCTTCTTGCGTCTTATGCAGAGGATGGATTACTGAAGTCATGGAAACCATGATTGGATTAGTTACTTTAAATTCAGTATCACATCAAACAGTAATCAAAATAGTAATGACATTAACAGAGTTGGATTGTTCATTGAATTAGTAGACTGTACATAAGTATGATAAAGGAAATGTTCAATAATGTTGTTTTGGTTGAAAAAGGTGAAGTTAAATTGGATGTCGTCCAGAAAAAATGAATGACTATAAGAACAATGTGTATTTTTAAAGTTTCATAAAATCATATAGTTTTTTGTTTTTACTTTTAATTAAAAATGCTATCAGCAAATGTTCGCGTTTAAATGTGAAGTTGTAGAAGTAAACACTTGTATGGTATCACTTATCAGGATAACTTTATACAAGACACTGATAAAACATTTCTTTTTACAGTAACTGATGCAAAAAATCTACACAAGTTTACCACTGATATAGAACATTACTGTAACAAAGGTTCTGTACTCAATTCGAAAAGCTGGTGTGAAAAATTTCAAGATTAACTTCCTTCCTCAAATGTTCACCTTGCCATGCTACTTCTCCCAAAAATATGATGCACCTATAGTGTGCTTATAGTTAAAAGTGACAGCAAAATGCCTTTGTTCCATTTTCTCCAGCAACATTTCTTTCTGTTGTAACATTATGAAACACATGAAAACACTGCAGTCTATCCCCTTTCATTTACAGTGTTTCTGTGGTTGCACTTCCAGATCAGACATAATAAAATATGAACAATAAGAGTTAATCTATGCTATTTCAGTACAGTATCATCCAACTCATCATCCTTTGGCTCTGGCTGGCTAGCAACCTTCTTCAAAGATTTATTAACAACTTCACTCAATGAGTCCTTCATTCCTGGTTCTAATGCACCCAGACATGTCTGTAAAGAATTAGAGAAAAATAAAGCCACAAATTGTACACTCCGAGGTTCCAGGGGTATTGTACTGCAGATGGGCAGACATACTTGAAAGAATATAAACCCAATGCACAATCACACTAGAGGAGACTGACTCAGGAATGCATCTCAACTCCAACACATACTATTGAATACATGTTTATATCTTTAGACTGTTTTAATCTGATTTCTACATATGGCAGAACCCTACTATGTTGAGTACTCACCTGGAGAACTCCCTCTCCTCTTCTTAGGTGTAACAAAGTAATTAATGCTAATTCACTGTTTACTTTAACTACTGTATTTTTCTCTTTCGTTCCATTGACTAGTGCAGGAACAAGTGTACGGAACACTGAACTGCTAATTGGTGTGTCAGTACATTTTACCAGCATGGTTATAATTAAGGAACACGTTGATTTAACATCATTTGAATCATGTTTGTTTATTCCCTGTAAAGAAAGAATATAGTAAAGGTTATGGTCGGCTTTTTTGTACATTATAATTAACCAGCTTTTTCTGTTCTCTGTACTGATGATTTTACATGTATGGGATAAAATGCTGCAGGTAAAGTGATATTTCTAGGAGACAAAAGGGAATTAAAGTGAATAAGGTGCCACTAATATCCATAAGCCATCCCTTTAGGTATATTTTAAAGAAAAATTCTCACAAGAACTATCAAACCTATTAAATCCATTTTGAAGTTACAGGCATTAATGTCGGTGGCTTTCGGAAGCTGCCACTATAAACTTTTATTACTCGTAATGCAAAGACATTAGGAATAACAAGATTGTATGCATTTGTATGGTATAAAATTCAAAATTATTTATATTTTATTTCTCATGCAGTCAGTCTATTGAAATGTAAAAAAAATAAATGAAGGTATAGTATAAGGATATTTAAAGCAAATAACTGCATTTTAGTATCGTTATGGACGTGTATCAGTGAAAAAATATATTTTCCTATATGGTAACATGTAACTTTGTTCATTAGCACTTTGCATTATGGGTAATAAAGGCTTAATGGCAGCTTCCAGAGTCATTAACACAAATTTTTGATAATTCTTCTCGGAAATCATTCTTTTAAGATGAATGGCTTATGTCATGTTAGTGATACCTTATTCACTTGTGCACATGAAGGTGTTATAAAAGTACTGTCCAGAAACACTCATACTTGATTTTCAAGTAGGCAATCATTTTGTAAATTATCACACACTCTGTTTAGAATAAGCTTACACATGTCAAAATAACAAAAGTCAGCCTTTATTACCTTAGCAATGATTGATAACAATGGCTTTATTACCTTAGCAATGATTGATAACAATGCCGACTCCATCTCTCCTCCATGCGTAACTTCATGCTTTAGGTAGTATCCTATACCCTTGAATCCAGCTATACAGATAGGGATCTGGAACATGTATTGTAAAAACTGAATATTTTGTATTAAGCCCCAAAGTACGTTTGGCAACTGATTGTAACCTTTTGCAGGCAGCATGTCTGACTGCTTAATGACTCGTCAGTTTTTGTTATGTATATTTCATTAAGTACATCTGGTGATAATGATGGGCCTTCCTGTATCTCTTAATTGACAACTGTATATTAACCATTTTGATATTTAAATTCACATCTGGGTAAATATTACAATGTCACAATCACTAACTAGTCATTTCCTGATTTATTGATTGTACATCGTTTAGTAAATATCTTCACGAGTGCTGCCAGCTTATTCAGGCTATTATTTCCTTCGTTATCATATTCTGCAAAGTTCGAGTGTCTGTCCACTCTCTTAGCTGAATCTCTGACTTACCCTATCAGAGCTGGAGTATTTGTTTAAGGCATCCATTATATTGTTTTTCCACTGTGATGTCATGACTTTTTCTGAAGCTTCTTTCAATACTATGCTTAGAGCCACGGCTCTACTGTGACATAACAACCAGTCTTTATCTGATGCATCTAGGAAGGCAGTAAATACCATTTTAAATATAATACCATAGTTTACTTAACTGCAGACAGAAAACTTAAGCTTGCAAGCAAATGTTCTAATATCATCACCTTTGGTGGTAATATAGCATTTTTGTGAAAAAATCTTGTCCCATCACACAAGATCAGGAGTGGCCTGTATGCCAGGTTCCTCCACTGGATTAGAAAGATGAGCAAATTTTTCCAAAAAACAGCAAATAATTTTCATATAGCTTTCTCACAGAATTTTGACCAATTATTTTGTTTCATAGCAAAAATGAAATATCACAACAGGACTAATCTTTAGTATCCAGCATCTTATTACACATACTACTTGATTACAGTTCTTACCTAGCATCTGATTGATCATAACTTCTGCAAGTTCTTCTTCAGGAAGACAACTACAAAGTGCACCAAGACATCCGGCAGCAGTCATACGTGTGGAATCCTCACCAACAGGTAAAAAAGACAATAACGTTGAGGTTATGGATTTTCTTACTGAGTCAGATAATTTTGCACCAGAATTTGTCACACATCCTCTCAGGCCTTGTAAATATGTATCCCTGTAATGTAACAAACCCAGCAAGTTCATTCAACTGTAATTTATTATTGTAATATATAACCTCATTCAAAATAAAATGAACATGTTTTGGATGAACCACTTGGTTTTATTTTCCTCAATATATGGTGACCATCTCTCAGAACTTCTTAGAGGACAAATATAAATTATTCCTCATCCAGTATCAGTACAGTATATTAATTCATCCTCGAGACAAACACGTTACAAGATAGCAAAGTGACTACTATTAAGGCACTGATGTGATTTCTTAAAATAAAACATTACAAAACAGAAGTGGCTTTAGTTAATGGTAAACAAGTAATAAAAAGAATAATTACTCAGTGATGCAAGCTAATTTGCTTAGTAAGCACCAGTACCACTTTATTTTCTAGTGTCTAGAAAACCTACTATTGCAACAATTATTATAGCTTCTCCATATAAATAAATAAACAAATTTATTTAATATTTTTTGTTTAAATTTATTTATGTACCTGACAGATGACTCTTCAGCATTTTTGGCTCCATTCAATAAATCGGTAAATAATGGATCCACTTTAGCATGTATGATGACTAGTTTTTCTAAGGCCTCTCCTGAACGAAGTCTAACCGTCCTGTGGGTGTCATTTAATGCTTTCAAAAATGTAGTCTGTAGCTGGGGTAGGAATGGTTTCAACATCACACCGCACTGAAACAAAAAAAAACTGTGATGATGCTACTAATACTGAGTACTGATCACTGTTCTCAACAATGACTAAGACTTAGGACTGTTGTACAAGTTCACAAAGATAAGTGTGAGTTGTTCTTATTCAACACCTGGAAAACAGTGTCAGTGCAACAGTGCAGCATCATTCTGAAATTACTTGTAGACAGCACTGGCTCAATTAGAATACTGTATAAAATGTTACTTGTGTGAAAGTTATGGCACACTCTAAAATAATGTACGATAGTTGAATAATTGAACATGTTTCTTCATGCTCCTGAATATGATGATCGTCTCTCAGAACTTCTTAGAGGACAATATAAAACATTCATCACTGAACATCAGCATATTAATTCATCATCGAGACCGACAATATGCTAGGTTATAGTTATAGATGTCCAACAAAAACCAAATCAGATAATAGACATCCCATATTATTATTATATACAGCAAGGATCAACCCCACTATCATCCCTCTACAAAACAGTCAAAAATTGATTTAAACACATTACGATTTTTATTACCTTGCCAAGTAAGAGTCCCAAAGTCTCCAATGTAGCCACCTTAACATTCCAGCTATATCGATCACCAAGGATACGGATTAAAGGACCAGTAATGGTGACAACAGAACTTTTCAAAGCTTCAGGACTGGCAACACGAATTATCTCACTTAAACCAAGAGAAGCTGATTCTTTGAGTTCTGGAGGTCCATTTAATAAACCTTCTCGGTATATTGGTAAAATACCACTGATACCCTACACAAGAAAATTACAAACAATGCAATATTATGAAAACCAGGCTAACACTGAGGAGGAAAGGTGTATTTGGATATAAACTATTGAAGGGTGCAGACAAGTAAGATGAAGACTCATAATTTATTACATTGATTTCATGGTAATGATGGATTTAACCACTAAAAAGAGAGCGTTACACCAGATTTTTCACTTGCAGGACAAAATATTTTATGCAAAAAGAATTTTAAGTGTCGATCATCTAGCACAAAAGTCACATAATAGTGCCCACATACCTTAAACATTTCAACAAACTTTGAGTTTTCCTGCGAATAAACAGCTGAATTTAACAGTATTAAGCAACACTCACCTTTTTGGGTAAACTAAGACCAGGAAGAGGAATTTCTCCCTTATAATCACTAACAGCAAATTTCATAGCCTGTCGCATGTTAGCTATGTGTTGTAACTTTTCAGCAGCATCAAGTTTCTGTGACAAAAGTAAACAAATGTTAAATAAAACAACTTCTCTACAACCGTGCCAATAAAAACAAGACAACGACGATTCGAAGAATCATCATTGTACGCTGTTTAAATTGGCTATTTGAGCGAAAGGAATTGC
>JAOXYB010039618.1:0-11649 GCA_028565635.1 Phoronis ovalis | reverse complement strand
TCACTTACATGTTATGTTGCTAATTTGAATAAAATGCAAACATTACAATTACCAATTAGCGGATAATACGTGTCCCTGTTGGAAGTAAAGCCCTTCTTTTTCACCTGGTTAACTTTCAAGAATGTCTAAGGAAACTTTAGTCACACCTAACATTTCTTTCCTGTTTTAAATCGCTCTTTGTTGTTAGAAACGCCAACAGGAAAACTCAAATATTATAAACTGCTTTGATCAACACTTAACCAGGCAATATTGCGCAATGCATTGTAACTTATATCAATTTCATACACACTTGTAGGTTAAAGCGCTATATTTAATAGACTCACACATTTCGGCTGATATTGCGAGACCTCATGTTTGTAGTAAATGAAACACAATGAGTACGTCAAGAAAATGAATAGGTTGTAGATAACTTTAACCCCTATCTTTTTACAAGTATAATATGCCTTTGAATATATACCCGAATCAAAAGATATCTAACCCCATTATACAAAAGAGCGCATCATATTATGTTCTTTGATCTTACAGGCGAAATCCTCCATACATTATCAACATACATCTCTAATTAATCTCAATTTTATACACTTTTTATTGAATGCTTTATTAAATAGCACGGTCAACAATTTAACCACAGTTTTAATAGCAAAACGCATATTGAAGTTTAATTAATTTTTCTAGTTACACTAATATTTCGTTTATAAGTCAAGTTTACTGTGTTTCCAACAAGGAATCTAGTGCATATTTATATTTTTGTATTTAATTTTATAAAATCAAAATGTTATCTTAAGTCGATATTCTAAATAACCACAAGTCTCAAAAATGCAATTTTGAATCGGAGTGGCACTATTACACAGGGTAAGGTGCCTTATTTGAATCAAACAAGCTATAAAATATATATGTTACTATTAGTACTATTGTTTTCCATTTTTTTATGTGAAGCATTGAAGTCTGTCAAAGTCCCAGCAAGCCGCAGTAGGCTTGTGGTTATTAAGGCGATAACACCCTTCACATCTCCCCAACATCACTCATTCAATAAACCGGCAACAGACATAAGCTTGGACGTGAAGAGTTCATTTAAGGACATTACAATGGCTTTAAGCAGAATGTCTCGCTCCACGAACTATTTTTAAACTGTGTATACAGTTGCTATTTCTGGTAGTACTGGAGGTAGCCTGTACGTATTCTGTTGCAGAGGCAAGACAGGAGATTAAATAGGAGAGTGAAAAATATTAAAATATTATAATAGGATATTATAAGCTCGTACCTGAAAGTTGACGCAAATGTGTCTCTTATTTAACATGTAATATACAATTTATGCAGTGGCCGAATTTCCACTACAACGCTATTTATCTAGTGGTTAGTAGCCACATTGTTATATTCTACTACGGAGAAAAAACTGTTTGACTTCTGTCAGATTTAAAGTAGATTTTTATACATCTCCTAAAGGCAGCCAGTGATCTGCAACGCCAGATTTACAATAGTAACCCTTTTTTAATATCTCAGTGACTCCAAATATATGCTCTAATGATATGTTTTTGTATCACATGAATTATGACCT
Source organism: Phoronis ovalis (assembly GCA_028565635.1). Taxonomy (NCBI): domain Eukaryota; kingdom Metazoa; phylum Phoronida; family Phoronidae; genus Phoronis; species Phoronis ovalis. The sequence continues at coordinate 10,094 of JAOXYB010039618.1, read as the reverse complement.
TTTATAAAATTAAATCACGATTTAAAAATAAAGTCATAATAAACTTACCACCACTTTACGCCTCTGATTCTGTTTTTCTTGCTTGATTCACCGAACTCAAGGAGAAATAAAAGTGTTAAAATTACTAAAAAGAAGTTCATTTTGATCTGTAACCCAAAACCTGTTCTTTTATACACTACACTTAATACTCAGATCCGTATCTTTTTTAATTTCCGTCCAAGTAGTCTATTTCAATTGAAAACGATCAATTTCTTGAATGAAAATGACACTGTTCTCTCACCGACTTGTCTATTTCAATTAATGATGAAATTTCCTCGAGTATTGTTAACATAAACGTTTCTACATCGCTTATCCAGAATATATCTAATCTACACCGCACGAGACTCTCTTAGAAACTTCCCTTCTTAAAACTTTTTCAAAGACTTTACATGTCGAAAGTCAACAGAAGCGGATTTCGTACGAAAATGAAGCGAAATTTCAAAAGAATTAGTCTATTTCAATCGGATACCGTATTCGAATTTGCACACTTTGATAAAATACTTCTTGATTCACGAATGTCTCTAGCTGATATGCTGTAGTTCCTATCATAAAGTCCGTATGCATTACTTTCCCCTGTCAATCACTGTGTACCTTTTAGCATAACCTCGGAGATCAAAGGCACCGCATTTTATAGATACAAATTAAATGAAGGTGTGAATGACTACTGGACCTCGGGGTTCGTTTTAGTGGCTTTGTGGCCTCCGACAAAAGCCTAAACTATGTAAAACTACTCGATTCATTGCGTCTGAATACAGTAAAGTTTGTAAAAGATTTTACGATTAAATTTAACTCTTGTTAAATCTCTTTAAATTCTTATTTAAATTGTATTGTATAGATTTGTTCTAGACCCTCTAATCTCACTTATGTAATTGTTGTGCCCACAAAACAAATACTAATGTTTTCGATAGCTTTACATACCTGCTTTTGTTACTATTATGATTTGTGTGCTAAAAGGCGACACTGTAGGCGAGACAAGGTGTAAAGGATATTTCTTTTAATTTTCTCTAAGGAATTAGCATTTCTTGTTACGTAAATACTAGCATTTTCTTTGTTTTATTTAAAAACCGGTGGAAAGCCGACGTTTTTAACGCAAAACAATATTATGGCAAATAACACTAAATGTATAGGCATATTGGAATTTATTTTATTCTTCTGAATTTAAATGTTATAATATGTTGGACAACTCGCCGAATTTTGATTTTCGGCGAGTTGTCCGACCCTCTCATTTCGCCGCTCGGTTGGGTTTCGGCGGGCTAGCTGGTTCCCAAAGATTTATACTGACGGAATAAATATATTATCAATTCAAATCGAGTAATTCATTTTTTTCTGCACTGATTACAGCATATTATTCATTTTTAATACCACGATGATTAAACATTACATTACACGCTCTCACAGCAAAGACTTTTAACCTCTTTTTACAGTTTCTTGGCAACGTGCAATAAATCATCAACACTTTTACCCTTTTTTGTCATTTTAAGAAACAAGCAAGAAGCTCGAGTTTTCTCGGGAATTTTACAAAAAGCAATAATGCGTATTATGTTGTGACTAATCAAGAGGCGGCCACGTTTAATTTCTAAACAAATTACTAAATGCTACAAAGATGAACATTCACTTGTATCATTAATGAACACTTATATTTCTAATTGGTTTAATAAAATTTTAATTTTAGGAATCAGATACCCATATTGGAGACGTTAAGAACAAAGCAATCGACAACTCCTACAATTTTCTCGCCTCTTTCATTGAAATAAATTTAGAGCATTATGTTTGAAATAACTAAAAAATTATGTAACAAAACTCAAATTGATCAATTTTACGTCGAGCACAAACAACTTTATAGGGGATCAATTTTGAAATTAAATTTTATTATACACAAACTAACAATACCAGTAATTTTACATGACATAATATTCAATACTGTGCTGCCGAATGTATTACTTAAACACACTATTGCCTACTGGTACAGATATCACCAACCCCAGGGGTATCAAGTCTTCGTTCAAACCCGGTGGTCTATAACTATTCTTTTATGATACTTTACGATACATAATTGATACATTCGCGCTAAATCGGCTCTAAAAATCCACTTTATTAGTTTATTCGAGAACCCGCCAGAAATTAATTATATTTAGACCCCTTAGCCACATAAAGTACTGGCCCATAGCTCATTCTGCGCTGTTTGAACTATAACATTTACCGTAACTTTTGAATTATTGTGTTTAGTAAAACTCCCCAAAATATGTACGTAGATAGTATTGAAAATATAGTAAAGCTTCCGTAACATGCGTGAAGATAGATACATTTAATTTTTCCAGATATTTTAAATTCAAAGTTATGAATTTTTTTGAAGATATGTTTTAATGAGTGTTCGCTTGGCATATTGTCCATTCAAATATTTTTTTTGTTTACCATAAATACACATAAGAATACCATGAACATTTTGGTAAGGATTAGTCTGCATTTTAGAGAATTCCGTAATCCAATACAACACACGACTTGTATCCAGTTTTGCGTACACTGGACTATTGATACTGTGGACCACCTGGCGACCATTTTGAGAAACACTTAACAGCATCCCAGTTTTGTTATCTCGAAATAATTCTATCACATTTCTACAAAGATAATCAAACTTTCACGTGTAAATTGTAACCAATAACTAAATCATACTTTTGACATAACGATATCTTTTGAACAGGTCACAAGACCGTCAGCAGTCCTACTAAGCATGATTCAATTCTTGATAACTCAAATTGATTAAATTTATATTTGAATATACGATTTATTGACTCAATAGGAAAATCAAAATTGAACTTTCTTTCGATGTGTGGCTTCAATTTACACTTTTGCACATATAAAGCAAAAGGTCTATATAGCGAGCCATTTCCGTTATGCTGGGATAACACACATCTAAACATATGTATGCAGTGTTAAAGCTCAAAGTAAGGAGATAAACTCTCAATAACTAGCGGCTCTCAAAGATTTATAGACGTGAAGCGTCCACTTTTGTCCACGTTTGAAATCGATCCGGTTGCCCTGATTATTGACATTGAAGTGTTTCCGTTGTTAACATAGACTTCACACATTACGCAGCCACTATACCTACATTTCTAATTATCTGTTCACTGATTTCTTAAATTTTCTACACAGATTTCTTAAATTTTGTACACGCTCCAAAATAGGTTTGCGTAAAATGTTTGATGAAGGGATAAGTGCGGAGGTATAAAGATAAGGTGGATGGATATTTTTCACTGGTCATCAGGTCTCGTTAAAAAACATTGACTAATACTGACAAGATTAAACAATATAAATGCGGACATTTAAAAAGGCCATGCTATAAACGATAGGTATGTACCTGTTAATGTAGAAAGTTGTATTCCAATGTATAAAAGCATCTAACTTAGAAGTTTATTTGATGTGGATGTTTTTTGAAACCCATGTCATGCAAAACAGATTCCAAAATGAAATATATACAATCATTGGCCTATGTGTTAATTATTAATACCATTCTTCAATATTACAAGAACTGATATAAAATTCTGCATCGGATCAAGAATGGTTTACAGTGGCGACACCTATTGTTGATATTGCAAAACATAATTTATGCATCTGTGGAGCATGACTACAAAGTAAGTGCATGCGGCAGCTTTATTACTTGCATGATTGCGTAATAAATGTATTGCGTAATTACATAACGCATCGCAAACAATCATAAAGTACTTTGTTATGTTTTATATGGTAAAGACAATGCAGACATTAAAGACAAAAAAGACATTAGTAATTCAATCCCAGTCACATATGCCATCTTATTTCAAATATCCATTTTTATTTGATAAAATCATGATGAAACAAACAGGTAGACACAGGTATATATTTTTTTGCTTTAGTTCTTTATCTACGACAAAACTCATTTGATAAGTATAAATCACGTGATGCGCCCCGGGGATGGGTCCGAGTATTGTACGGAAAGTTAAAAATAGATCATCCAACAAAATGAGTTATTTTACATTGATGACAACATATTAAGTTAATTAACTAACACAAATACAAGCTTCAGTAAACTCAGCATAAGTAGAATACTTCTCATCTGTTTCATAGCTGATGAAGTCGTGGAACCTAAAATATATTCGGCATCTCTAATTATAAACATCACTAATTATAAACATCTCTAATTAACTTGCACTGTTGAGCTTAGTATTTGTTTTAGTTCAAATTCAAATTATTATTTTTTTTCTGGGCTAAACACGATAAACCTGCTTCACAATGTTGTACATTATCCGTTTACAAAGAATACACACTACAACAGTGCCTCTCAGTCACAAAGCATTGAGGTTTTGTCACAGACAAATTCAGTCTTTTAATTTGAATTGTCAGCCAATGATAAAGTTAGGCGAATGGTGAAAGACGATAAATCAAGAACACCCTAATATATAATGTTAATGTCAACATTTTAAACAAATTTTGGTTGCACACTTTAAATTATTGCTGTTGTTTTGATATTAGAACTTACTTGGTGTGGACTCAGAAGTAGTTTGGGTTATTGCCTGAGTTGTTGTTGCTAAAAAATTAAAATTCAAATTATTCATTTTTTTCTGTGATAAACAGAATAAACCTACTTCACAATGCTGCACATTACCCGTTTACAAAGAATACACAATACAACAATGCCTCTCTGAATAAAGTCACAAAGCATTGAGGTTTTGTCACAGACAAATTTCGGTCTTTTAATTTGAATTGTCAGGCCCATTATAAAGTTAGGCGAATCGTGATAAACGATAGATCAAGAACATATTTAAACAAATTTTGGTAGCACACTTTAAATTATTGCTGTTATTATGATGTTAGAACTTACTTGGTGTGGACTCAGCCAAATCAGAAATAGTTTGGGTTATTGTCTGAGTTGTTTTCGCTAAAAACACGATAAACCTGCTTCACAATGTTGTACATTATCCGTTTACAAAGAATACACACTACAACAGTGCCTCTCAGTCACAAAGCATTGAGGTTTTGTCACAGACAAATTCAGTCTTTTAATTTGAATTGTCAGCCAATGATAAAGTTAGGCGAATGGTGAAAGACGATAAATCAAGAACACCCTAATATATAATGTTAATGTCAACATTTTAAACAAATTTTGGTTGCACACTTTAAATTATTGCTGTTGTTTTGATATTAGAACTTACTTGGTGTGGACTCAGAAGTAGTTTGGGTTATTGCCTGAGTTGTTGTTGCTAAAAAATTAAAATTCAAATTATTCATTTTTTTCTGTGATAAACAGAATAAACCTACTTCACAATGCTGCACATTACCCGTTTACAAAGAATACACAATACAACAATGCCTCTCTGAATAAAGTCACAAAGCATTGAGGTTTTGTCACAGACAAATTTCGGTCTTTTAATTTGAATTGTCAGGCCCATTATAAAGTTAGGCGAATCGTGATAAACGATAGATCAAGAACATATTTAAACAAATTTTGGTAGCACACTTTAAATTATTGCTGTTATTATGATGTTAGAACTTACTTGGTGTGGACTCAGCCAAATCAGAAATAGTTTGGGTTATTGTCTGAGTTGTTTTCGCTAAAAAATTAAGGTTCTCTTGTGTAACGAAAGAGACGCTGTCACACACGTAATGGTAGCATCCCATCATATATCCGCGATATGGAGCTGCAAATGGACAAAACAATTTAACTAACACATGACACTGGAAACAAGTTTTACGAATGGTTACACGGAAATGTTCCTGTACACCATTCTCATATTTAACCACAGTAAATAAATATCTGAAGTAACCGGCTAAGCACTCATTCTGAATCTACTATGCCATTCACACATAAAATTTCAAACTGGTTTGAAAAATTGGATTTATGGATTTTTCAAATCGGTTTGGTAAATCTGTGTCCACACGCACACAGTCAAGCTGGCTTCATACCTATCAAGTCTCACGTTTTGAGCGTGAGTCTCACGTTTTGAAGCAACATCTCCCTCCCAAAAAAAACCTCACGGTCGTGAGTCTAAAATCTCACGTTTTTGAGCTAAATCCCGGACAAAGTTAGTCAACATATAATTATCATGTTAATATCTCAAATGTAACTTGTAAATTGAAGTTTTATTAATTTTTCGGGCGTATTGGTGCAATAGGAGGAGTGGAAATGGCTTTTTTTTTGCTTGTCAATTTTTTTCTTGCAGCACGGGGACGTTTCAGCGACCTTTTTCGATTACTGAACGGATATTTTTCTGTCGCACATAGCTATGCTGGTCCGCGATCGAAATTTATAAAAAAATTCCCTCTCAAAAAGTATTGCAACTTGACAGGTAAATGTGGCTTGGCTAACCTGGTTGACCTGTACAAGTCTACCTCTTTCCCTACTATTTCCTATGTTGCAAGTCAGCTGTTATGTTCACACAATGAATTTCAAACCAGCTTGAAGTTCAAGCCAACTCGGTTAGGTGGTTTAACCAAACCGGTTAGAGATAGTCAGATACGCGTTCACACAGCAAACTCATATCGATTTGAGAGGAAAACCCCTGCCCAACCGGTTTGAAATATCGTGTGTAAACAGGGTATAAAACTCAATTTCAAAACTAGCAGCTCGTTGACAAATGTAACTAAATGCAGAACAAGTCATTTACTCAGGTTCGGGGTCGTCAAAACCGTTTCGAGTTAGCATGCTTCCTCGATAAATTAATTTAAAAATATGCAAACAAACTGGCATTTTAGTATCTATATACTCTTCAAGGTCTTCAACATTATTTCTTTTGAAACGTTATAAGCAGTTTTATAAATTTGACTCTAAAGCTCCAATAACGCACGCTATGACCTCAAGATCAACAATATCAAAGCCAGAAATGGCACATCTCAAGTAAAACGCCTCAAACAAAATTAAAGTTAGGCTTCGGATCAAATAAAAGTCCTTTTATAATACTTAAATATTCTCAAAGGCGATTTAAATGCTCTCTTTGTAACACTTTACTGTTACCTTGGCACGTCTCAAACAACTGTAAAGGCTTTGGATGTTGTGTTATAAAGTCGGACAGAATTTTATCCGCCAATAGGCTCTAGACATCAGGGGATATTTCCTGAGTTAGCCAATCAGGTTGTGTAAACTTTAACTCTGCCATTTGTCGACCAAGAATACGCTATGGACTTTTCCTTCGTGATAACGATTTAAATACTTGGGTAAATCAATTTCAATTCAAAAAAAAATATTTTTGTACTAAAAAAAATAGAATTTATTTTTTTATAGACATAGACAGGTTCGAAATAAAATAAGTTAAAAATAAAAAAAAAATAAAAAATTAGTCCTTTGATGTCAAAACAATCTTTTGACATCAATTTTCGACACTGTGGATGTCACACCTCAAGTATAATGTCCCTAACTGTACCTATAACCTTCTTTCGAGATATCGCTTGATGAAAATTGAAAGAAGAAGAATAAAAAGAAAAAATGAAGAAAGAAAGAAAGGAAATGCGCAATGATTTTCTGCCTTGCAGCAGCAACCCATACCCTTGCATACAGCATGTAACAAATTATGTATTATGTAGAATATGTAAAAAGGCATGCAATGTTTACAGGGATCACTACCAGTCAGATGTAATTATTTCAACATACCTGTATCAGTTATAAACACAGCTGGGTATCCTTTAACCCAAAACGGCAAATGGTCACTCATTACGATGTCTTGGTAATATGCCCAATATTTCTGTTCGGTTTGGTTTCCTGGTATAACTGGTAGTTTAGCTACCTCCACGTGGTATTGGGGATTGCCGAGGGAATTCCAGTTAGTACGAAATGTGGTAAGCATATTTTGTTCTTCGCTATTTTGCAATCTTCCAGCTGCGAGGATAAAATCTCCCTTAAAACTTCGTTTTTTAACATTTTCGTAAACTTCTGGTATTCCCTGAAGAAAACAAACATCAGCAAGTTGAAAACAGTAAACAAATTGGTTGCTATGCAACCTGTGATAGCATAAACATGTGAATTCTGTTTCTACCCAGCATGCATTTAAAATAGCGACCATTCCAGAGTTACTCTTTGTTCACATAATAAATAAATAATCCAAATGTCCCGAAAATTTCTAGGGAACAACTTCCTGAAAAAATAGTTTCCTTTAAGAAACCTCTAAAAGCGAAAACGGCAACACCACCTACAGCATCTACATAGTGTACACTTTTTCTGGAAAAATGTTGAAAACATTGGTGGACGTATAGCTAACATAAAAAGCAAAAGTCTCGCAAGATTTTGTCGCTTAAACTTTTTTTGCACAGGAAATCAGCAATTAAGGATAATACGGGTACTTTGCACGTGGATTGATCAGTAGGACGGGAGGACAACCACCGGGTTATAGAATATTTTGTTGGACAGTCACTATAGTGATAGACAACGCTATGGACAATGTATGTGCTGACTAAAAAATTACGAACTTTAATACAGCAACAGATATTACATACAATTTTTGCATAGAATTTTCCACATAACAAAATTAATACAAACATCGATGTTTCCTTCGTTTCTTTCATTCGACTATAGTCGGGCGGACGTTTAACATGAGGTTTTGAAAAAACATTTTTCAACAAAAAACCAATAATTAGAAAATTATAATTTTTACCAATTAAAAATGGTTGGTCTGTTGTTTTCACTTTAGAATTACAGTAAACTATATAGGATCAAACACCTGCGACATAAAATAGTGAAACAGACTATAGTTTCAGTTAAATTTTGTTGAGTAATACATGCGTACAAGCACCGGATGTAAATATTTGAAACGAATGCATTAGTGCTTCATTACGATGATTGATCCATATTTGCCCAGAACATATCTAGAACAGTTAAACTTACTTGCTTTGCTAGTTCTGGAAACAATTGAGAGTTGTTATTCAAATCCACATTCAGGATTGTATCTAAAATGAACGCTCCTTGAAAGAGTGGCAGACCTTGTTGAAGGGCGTAAGAAGGATAGTTAGCTTCCAAGAACTGAGGAAACCACTCCATCAGCAACGCCTTTGATCCAAGAAAGCCATATTCTTCAAAATCAAAAGCCATGAACAAAATTGTATTATTTCTTTTATACGTGTGTGATGTTATTGATTTTGCTGTCTGTAAAAGTGCAACAACTCCGGCTCCGTTATCATCCACACCTGGAAAGATAATCGAAAAGTAATATTGTTGGAACAACGTACACGAACGTTATATGTCGTTGAGAGCTTAATTTACTGAGGAGTGTGCCAAGTATTTGACAGTAATTATCATAAGCAAATTTAGTAAATATTGGTTTCACAAATAAGTTTGTTCTAATTACGATTAGAAGTCTTGTCCGCTAGGTCGTTATTTAAATCTCTTCTACTCATGAAATCTAATAAAATTGTTAATTTCAGTTGGGCTCCATATTTTATTACCCCATTGTAAAATGACGTATTTATACCAGCGTACAACACTCATAGACGCCCTGTGTTCATAACATTCCGCATTCTATAATCAGACATCTAATTTAATATAAAGTATCAACACAGTCGCACCAAACAACATTACCCATCGTAAAATTAAACAATTCTTGTTTAAATAGCTTACCAGGCGATCTTTTCACTGTGTCGTAGTGAGTGCCCACGCCTAGAAGCAAGTCGTCTGCCTCTCCAAACTTTTCACCTTTTAAGATACCAATCACATTGTCTCCAGTCACCTAAATTATTTAAATTGGTTAACAAAAAGCTATGAGAAAGGAACATACAATTAACATGGGATCCTTATCAGTTTTTTTATCTGATCAATAACTTCTCTCAAATCAATGCCTGAAAAAGGAAGGAAGCGGCCCCTTTTTTAAATGCCAGTCAAGTTGACCTTGAAAGCAGACTAGAAGTTGAGCGTTGGACATTTTTAAAGTGAAATTACCGCAATGTAATGGAAATATTTGAGTTATGGCAAAGATACGATTGTTATCGCTTGTAAGTATTATCTTGGGGTACTCTTCAACGTGGGATAGTAAAAAGTTAAGAAACTAGGTTTTTAAGCATTTACAGAACATCAAGGACCAAGGGGTCATATTGAGGTCAAAGTC
>JAOXYB010039617.1:0-28155 GCA_028565635.1 Phoronis ovalis | reverse complement strand
CATTGGCCGCCCTACTCGAAGATGTGCGGGGTACGAGATACATTATCACAGAAGATGTCACTGGCTAACTTTGAGCGGTGGATCAATTGCGTTGGATTGTTACTGTGGGGAGTACTGGAGTACAGTTGATAACGACGATGTGAGTCATCGATAGCACTACAGCGTCTGCAGTAAATGAGAAAAAAAGACAGAAGTTCACCCAACGCTTCTCATTCAAGTACCTTTCAATACGTAGTAAGCAGAAGTTAATGCTAGTTAATGTTTAAAAAAGTAGTTTATATGTAAATTTCTAGGGTAGCATTACCAGTGCTGCCAATATCAAGCAAATTAATTGCTTATAACATGTTTCACAAGTTTCAAAACAAGCTGCTCACTTACTGTTTCTAATGCTGTGTGATTTATATTATGGTTCGTGATATTCATGATTAGAATTGTATCTGTAACTACACTTAAATACCAATGTTGCCTTCAAATTTTACTAAAACATAACGCTGATCAAATATAATACGTGTAATTGTGATATGCAATAAATATGATTGAACTCTACAACAAGCAACGCATTTCAAACTAATACATACGCCAAAGAAATGCTTGATAACAAGACTAATAAATTAAGCAAATTCTTACCGTTTTTTGTGTATTCTATTACAAATGTGTATAATCCACAAATGGTATGTATTCAAATGAAATAATCCGGGAATGTTATATCCGTAAGTTAAATAAATTCTCTGTAAAAGTATAGCACGATAAATTCAAACCCAGTTCTGCTTTTATCGCTATGGTATGTACAATGGCGACCTAATAAGAATGTAGTCTTATTGATTTAGTGCAAGTTGAATACCGCGTGTTGAGAGCCGGTAAAAAAAAACTGTTTAAGTGTACAAACTAAAGATGTTATATTCAAACAATCTTTAAAGACAGTATAATTTATCTAATCACTGTGACTATAGCTGCGTGTGAAAACAGAAATAGAAATACTAATATATAACATAATATCATGTGTTCTTTTGCTGTAGGTTTTTATCTTACGATCATAATATACTGCTTGACATTGCTAGACAGCGAACATGAACAATACATATAACGCCATTTTGTTATTATAATTCTCGTCAATTTAAACATATCTATACATGTCAATCAGCCATACAACAAATGATCCATATGAAGACGTGAAATTTTGTTGTCCTGGAATTGCTAAAACTGGTCAAAATAATAAACTGCTGATGTAGTTAATCTTTATTTAAATATTTAAATATTTACTAATACATACAACATTTTTCGTTGCGGAAACCAAGCGGATTTTAAAGAATAATAATTTATTTTAGGCTCCTAATAGTTTTAGCACTGATGACAAGCTCGTGCAGAGAGGTGCGTGCAGATGAATTTGTAGCATCTGTACGTATGTATTTAGCACCCAGTTGCTACTATGTCCCGGACTATGTAGCGTGTAACTTTTTTTGCAGTATTAAACGGTTATTATGCAAAAACTGTTTGATAGGTTCTCGGAGCAAATTGGCAATCTATATTTGTATCCACTACTTTAGTTGTATATCCACATACACAATTACGCAAGAAATTGTACCTCATTTCGCCTACCAAGAAAAGTTGGTAGTAAAATGTCAGCGGATCTAAATTTAGTTGGAACCCATGAATTTTGTGTAGCATGACTGCGTATCCTCTCCCGCAACCTCCTAAAATATTTTTACGTAACAACTTGCTGTTCAACAAGACATACATTTACTGTTATCCTGTGAATTGCCAATGATATGTAATAAGATGTTGCTGTCTAAGTGTGCCTACAGTTGATGTTGCCAGTGTACATCTATCATCGCTAAATTTAACATTCTATTCTAACATCGATTCTATGTGAAACAACTGTATAAAATCTAAGCTAAGATTTAACGTGTCTGAGCAACTTCAATGATGATTATCTAAAATTAACTGCATCTCTTGAAAAGTAATCTAATGAAGAACCGTTTATTCCATTCTATGACAATTTTTTTTCTTTCAATGTAATGAACAACTTTTGTAATATTTTAAGGATTCAATAATATGTGATTGTATATCCAGAATAAGCAAAAATATAGTACGAGTACCATTATGAATTATTTAACGGTGGGTAAAAAACTCTTAAAACCCAACTCTAATAACGAATTTCGTTGTTATGAATATGATAAATGTGGAAAAAGAAAAGTATATGTGGCAATTTGACTCTGGCGAGGTATGGTTATTAAAAAAACTATCGCGTGTGTGGCTACATTGGCAATAGTACAAGGATAGAAGCACACATTAATGTAGATTTGTGAGACCGATAATCTAAAGAGTAATTTACCTTTTGAAAAAATTATGCGTGCTAAATGAAGCGTTAGTGTCCTTTCATGCATTCGGTTGATTGTAAATCGGTTTCACATTGGTGAACTACCATCAAATGCAATGAAACAAAAATATGGTAGCGAAACAAAAATTTGGCACTGTTATAATTATTACTCGCTATTCCTACCACGGCAAAATGTTCTGGAGTTTTGTATTATGGCGTAATATTGGTAATATGCCAATGATATTAGTTTCAAAGCTATGAAGAATATATTACGAATGGCAAAAATAAGCCACATTCATCATCACCAACAGCAACAGAGCATGCGTATCACTAGCGAATTCGAACAATGCTTCACGTGTTTCGAATAAAAAATAGCCACGTCACTCGTTGACCATTAACGCGGAACACAACATTATTAGACAGAGACAGAACTTGTTTAAAACTATATTTAAAATAATTCTCGTCGTTACGAAATTTTATCAAAAATGCCTGATACTAATTGTGTACCCTGGCTTGAAAGAAACGACAGTGCATGTGAGACGACTGGTAAAGTTATCGTACTGTTATTAACATTTTGGGCATGGATACCATACAAGGCAATACGATATGTCGCTGGTGCGGATCAAAATAATACGGACCATAGATAGAAGAATTAGTTTAAACTTCCCAGTGATTGTCTTGAATATAATTTCACTATTATAATTTACATAATCACGGAAAAACTGAATATTTTGAAATAACATTTCGTAATAATTATTTATACGCTAATTGGATTGCTGACAGTACAAGTTTTCGTTTCTGGCCAGATACATGCACATTCAGTTACTGGGGAATATAACAAGAGTGTCTGCAATACACAAATCGTTGGCTCAGAAATAATCTGTTAAAGTTTAGAGTAGTTTAGACTGTCCCCCAAAACAACGCAGTTTTAAAAAGTGTATAATAGTCTACAGTTAAACAAACGGATTCAAAGTATACACTAAGCATATGTTACACTTTCAACATTTTGTGTGTGAGTTCAATACAAAAGCAATGGTTCCATTTGAATAAAAACTTGTCGCATCGTTAGTACTGCACAAATCGAATGTACTGTAACAACCATATAGTCATATCTGCAATAGCCGCCATATTTACAGATATTAAATTTGATTGGAGGAGCAACCCTGAGGCAATACCATAAAAAACTACCAATCGCAGTTGGTCTTTCATTTGCACGTTGTCGTCAACAGTTTCATTAAACAGAGAGGTGCACCTCCATCAGGTTTCACGGAGACATTACATCACATTTCAAAAATAACTCTTGGATTTGTTTGCAAAATTCTAATTCTAAAACAAGAACTGTCTTTCTCTCTAAAAATATATTTGCACAATGTCTAATGATGGAAACACCGTAGAATGCCACCAAGACAATTCTTGTACATATCGTGTGAATGAAAACCGTAGCAGAAGATGAAATAGGCATGTATATATACACCTTGTAAGATGCTGCAACTGCGATGATTATAAAGACAGGAGTCACCGGCTGTATCATTTTGGTCGTACTCGCGCATGCAAGGGATATGAGGTGCATCATGATGAAAGATGTCGATGGAAAACATTTAGGAATGGCCGTTTGATATGACTATGCTACTGTTTGTATTTCCAAATTGCAATCGACACCAATGTTGCGTATCATATATAACGTTCATCTTTGAGCAAGAAGGATACTAAATCATACACTGTTGCCAAGTAACTGTTTTAAACCATATTTGCACTGAAGTGACTGGAAGTTGAATAACCTTGAACGTTCATTTTTCGTTATATATAGTCTATGTAAAAAATATCTGTAATTTTTTTTAGCATACAACTAAGTTTTAATCGGAGAAATGCTAGTAATTATACGCCAGTAAAATGGTAATCATTTATTTCTATAAATATTCAATTAATTTCAAAGTTATAAATGTAAGATCTCAAATTCTACATGTTAATCCCTAATGTTGTAATTATAATTAAAATATGGAAGCTCCTTTCACCTTCAAAAATGCAGTAATTATTTTATATACACATGTAGGCAAATCTGTATTATACATACACGTTACTTGTATGTCTAAATTCCATGGATAATATCTAAAGCAAAAGCAAGACTCCATTTTATGTAACCTGCTCCATTAACTTATTCTTTGACTACAAAGCCAAGACAAAAAATCTAATAATGACTTACCGTTCTTATGTTATTTGTTACTCTAAGTAATCCATATGGATCCTATGTATCGTAATGAAATAATCCGTGAGTGGTATATCCACAAATCCAAGCTATGTTTCCAGAAATCCTCTCACAACATGTAAATCGGGATGTAAACTGAACATAAGTTCACAATGACCTAATTTTATCGCTATACCGTAAATATACAATGACGGTCGAATAAGAAAACAGCATTTTATTGATTTAACAAAGCAGTCTGAAATTCGCCGTTGCAGTAGAATGGCTTGAAATCGCGATTTTGCCCTAATACAGAGGACAGGGGAAAAGATACATAAAATAAATCGATATCTTAATATTAAACATACTACAAAGACTCAACATGTACGTTCTTATAATATAGCAAAATATGCATACGTTTAAAACAAACTAATAATATCATGACATTCATCTAATATGTGACCGTGTATTTGATGAATGGTATGTTCAGTTTACAGACTTGCTAGAAAACATCACAAATAATAACTATATCTGGCGGTGTATGAAAACATGAATAGATACATACTAATGTGCTATTTGCTATATATTTAGCTTGTTTCGAAGAAACTAGCTAACACGGGGCCATAATTATGTGCATGCCAATGGCAAACAATGAATATCAATGATACACCTAAGCAACACCATTCTTTTTATTACAATCCCTGTCAGTCAGATGCCTACACATGCAATCTATACAATGAATATAACCCACATAAAATAGGAACTTCTACAGCCGGAGGGGTTACTTGTGTTAACGGTGAGTCCACGTGTGCGCCTGGTTGATTAAAATATTCCTCTTTTCATGTGATTTTTTCGTTCGCCTATGTGGACTCAATATTTGACCCATGTGCCCCCGGGCTTCTTCCGGAGTGGCTTAACGTTAGTACTAATTTTTGTCTAGAAGATAACGAATCAAAAGACAAACCGTATAACTAGAATTTCTAACATTATATCGCCACCTATCGATATCATTGAAAACTACATGATATTTTGAGGCCACCTTGCTTCTGTTTAGCTAGCACATACGTGGTGTATGAGTTCTGTTTAAGAGTCCTATTTTAGATAGCTATCTCAGGTTACTGGTGTTATGAATAGATTTGCATGCTAGCTGTAGGTAGAGGATCCTAAATCAGATTTGATTTTCCCTTTCATTTCTACAGTAACATAAATTATCAATTGAATTATTATAAAATTCACCTCCCAGTTAATTTTTCGTGCAGGCATGGGTACTAATTTTTTTTGGTATTCCGTTTTGAAGACAACTCCCGGAAAAAATACCTAACCACAAACGACAAAATTGTTACTTTTGAGCATGATATAGCTCAAATGATCCCATTAAATTTTAAATAAAATCGACCTAAAATGCCAGCGAAAAGGAGGAATAGAGAAAATTTGATGAATGTAAGGCATATAATTATATTTAGCTCGACCATACTCTGACCCTGCAGTCTGGTTCATATTATTGTGTTATTGTACCATATAGCGTCATATCATTTCTGTTAGGTAAGCACAATAGTTGAAACACTTTATGTTACGAAAAAGAACACCGATTTTACCGGAATCCAGCGTGATTTCACTGAAATACAGTGGGTTTTTTGAGGCAGGTAAGACATTCCATAGCATTTTTTGACATATAGAAAAGCTGATACCCTAATGCAATAGGTTAGATATCTGTGTTAAGACCGACGATAATTACATGACAAAAATCGCGTGATTTTAAGAGCTGAAGTGTTAGGCGTAAAATTTGTCAACAAATCTATGACAAAATTAGCTCCTGTAGACCAATAAATGCATAAAGCAGCATTTAACCTTTACATCACGACATATTGGTAACATTTTGGCTATTGGTGGACTCATTTGACAATTTCCGTAAGAGATCGATTTTCTCTTTTGTGTATAAAAAGTTGTATGACCGAAAAAAATTAATTGTACCGGAATACCGACAAGCACTCCTCCTTATTTATTACCGGAATATATGACATGTATGCATATACTTCCATATTATTATGGTTATTATATGTACATGGAAATGTACGCAACCCTTAACAATCTGCACCACACAGCTGTGTAACAACAGTTTTGGAATATGGACGCAAATCATGCAATTAAAAACATCGACATTTGCGCAGTTTATTTTAAATTGTAAAAGCTCTAGTCAGCGGTTGATCAGTCGATTTGTAGTTTTTTAAAATTGGTTCAAAAGGACAACACCATCGGATTACCTGTTACCCGGGACCCGTTGCTTCTGTACCACTCATCATTTTGTGCCCGATAAAATGCCTACGATTGTTTATATCATTCAGTGTTTCTAATTTACTATTGTAACAGCATTTATTTGTAAAACGTGTTCCATAGTTACGTACATAATTATAGTGAAGTTCAGATAGACGTGTGTAGAGTGACTAACAGGGAATACCAAGTACAAGGTAGTTTTACAAATTTTATTTCAATTTATACAAATTATAGCCAAATTACAGTAACTGTTATTAATATTATATCCCAGTATCTCATTGCACAATACCCGGGTTTAATACGATAGCCTATAGGTCTATCCTATTGTCCATATAAACCAAACAACTTGAAGTATTACTATTTAATTAGTCCCTATGAAGAATTACATACTTTATCATGAATAACAATTAACACTGTATGGGCCAGCAAACCCGTAGGGGTTGAGGGCACTTGGCCAATTTATGTTACAGGGATGAGGCCCAGGCCTCAACTCCCTTAGTCCTGCATGCAAGCATGACCCTACTATGGACAGCCTCCGGGTCCTGACCACCTCATATCTCAAACCAGCCGAAGTTCGAAAACACTTATTTTCTTAATTAAATAAATGAATTCCACCCAAATTTTTGCTTCTGATTATTCCTTGACTATTCCGCTTCTTATACCACCATATCTAGATAACTTAATAAAAAATTCAAAAGCACATCTAGCATAAAATCCAAAATGCACTCTTGAAGGTTCATTGTATGGATATTATGCTATTGAGAATGCGTGAAGGCTAGCTGAACTTCGGCTGGTTTTAGATATGAGCTGCTCACATTTTTGTCATTTAACACTAAAATACGCCATGTTGTCAAACAGCTAGCGTGCATTCTGCATTTAACTGTGAACTACGTTTGGACCTAGTAGACAAAAACTGTCCAAGCGCACTATTGTGAACTCTTCTCTATATAGAATAAACATACAATTTTGCCGTAAATTACTTTCATACCTTTTAGTATTATATAAGATCCCAGTGGACATGGTCATACAAGAAACTCTATTTTTATTAAGGTGCCATTTTTTAATATCAACTCATCTATCTTAAATAATATGGCACCCATATGTATTCTGCCACGACATAGACTATACTTAAAAGAAGCTTCATAAGCACACATGAAACGGATTCGTAGCAACAGTACATATACTGTTTAGTACATTTTTATTCTATACATCAATGAAAGTAATACTGGTAATCGTATTGGAGCATTTCATTAGTTGCTGATGCAATGTTATCATCGCCATGACAAAAAAGGTAAGCAAACAAAAATTCTCTACTATTAGCAAGGGTTTTCCAACTGTGACAGTATTTAAAGTCAAACTTTGCCAATTTCTTCAGAACTCTTGCAACACTTTTCAACAAATTCTATAATTTAAAGTGCTCGCATCAAATGCGTACAATTTGACACAATGTCTAACAAATATAACTTTGTAGATAAATATAGATTCTATGGTTCGTATGATAGACCGACATTTATAGGAACTCTGCTAAACGGTTGTCCACTACGCGTAAAACTTTCAGATGGTACAATAATCTATCTGAAACAACATGAAATCAGACAGATACGCTCACATGGAAGATTTCAACGCAATGGTTATACAACAGTTCTCGAAGGTAACCGGTACGAGGTTCCAGTGGATAGCAACTATGTCTATCAACGATAAAGGTAATAATCCATTGATTTCTTAATTTTTGAAATATTATTTGGAAATAGCCGGAACGTCACAGCAGTTTAAACACTTTTAAGTGAAATAATTGAAAATTAAGTACTATCAGAATATAATTAATGGGACAAAATGATTTCATTCCAGACATTTTCTATTACTATTATGATTATCCGCTTAATGCACTGTACATTCCAATCTTATTTATGTTAGCAACATAAATTAATTACAAGCAACTAAAGCAAGCAGGATTTTGTAATCGTCACAATACTTTATTTAATAATGTCACCAAACGATGGAAGAATAAAA
Source organism: Phoronis ovalis (assembly GCA_028565635.1). NCBI lineage: Eukaryota > Metazoa > Phoronida > Phoronidae > Phoronis > Phoronis ovalis. The sequence goes on along the minus strand of JAOXYB010039617.1, from coordinate 19,378 downwards.
CATGTTTTACTTTCAATTTACAGCAACGCATTGTAACAGAGTGTTTTTTATTTATTCTCAAAACTACAATGGACACATATCCACAATAAATGTAATGTCAACAAACCCTCAAGATGCTAGAATAGCTAGAATAGAAGATGAATTGAATAAAGAAACTAGAAGCACCAAGAAGGCGTCAGTGAGCAAGAACCATCTTTCTGCATTGATAAGTAATGCTTTTACAGGAATACAACGAAAAGACTCATTTTCACACATGATACGACACTTTTAAAACATTAGAAACTCTACAAGGAAGAAGTGAATTGCGATGCTGTGTAATAAAATAGTATTTGATTTTATGATATATCTAACTAGTAATAAACATTTTTTACTAAAAGTATACAGTTCAAATTAAATCGGTGATAAAATGTATTTGTCTTAGTTAAATATAATACACTACTGTCTATTATTTGTTGTTTAGCGTACTGACTGTAATAACTCACACAGTCTTTGTGTTACTAAAATGAAATAGTGGGCATCAAAAATGCATAATATGTATGACATTACGAACACGAATTTAACAGAATAATAAAACTACGCATTTAAGACTTGTTTTTATACCTTACATATTAGAGTAATTCTCAAACATAATTCATACAGTAATATTCTTTACATGTGGGTCACATTCTATACGTTTTTAAAATTCTTTTTCTCAGCCAATAACTTTTGCTACCACTGAGACAAGAGTTTCCTTAAACTTTTATTACCTACGAAATGCACACATCAGTACGCAAAAATTGTCCTTCTTTACTACTTAAGGAAAGATAGAAATAAAATATCAACAGTAGACAATAATGAAGAAAAGCAATAGATTTTCTGTTGACTAAATAAAAAGAACATCTCTTTCATGATCTGCTCAGTAATATTTGATCATATTGGCATTGCTAATCAGGAAGAACTACATGTAAATGAAGTATACAACGTTCTTCAAAATGCTGTCCATTCAAGCAGTCAAATGATAGTCTCATTGATAAACTTGAAACTTCTTGTAAATATCAAAGTCCAAATCCTTAATCCTTAAGCTAACACTTTTCCAAAAATGTATACTTTTATTATACTATCTTTTCATTAAACTGCCTAAAATTCGGCTCAAGTGTAACGTGTGAATAATTTGTTGGTGTGGTCTAGCCATTATAAATCAATGAAAGCCATTCACATGTACACCAATAGAAATGAGGCATTGCTGTGTTGTATACGCCCTATAACCAGCCCTACCTTTGTTTTAATTTAACAAATCACCGTTGTTGAAGCAGTGAAACCTGCAAAATGTCAACCGAGTATATCGAAGTTCATTATCATGAAAGCTGTCGCATAGTTGAGCGACAAACATCTAGCTAGCACAACTTCAGAATTGCAACATGTTTAATTCATTCATGTGGCCATGGCATCAATGGAACAAGTCGACATAGAGCGAATTTTAGAGTCATTGGAGTCAATCAACAGAGGTATGGTTGGATAAGGTATTACTGGAGAATTAAATGCCACTGCATATTTTAACAGAACTGACTTACGTATCGAATCATGGACACCAACAACAAACGCGTAATAGTCCATACAGCACAAATCGATAGCATTATCTATCCTAGTGTGCTTCTCATATATAGCCACACGTATTGTTAGCCAAGAAGAAACACAATTTTAGCAGTAGTTTATTTTAGGAAGAACAAAATCTGTACTGGAATATTATTAAAGACTGTTGTACTAAATTGTACTTTTCTTTAAAATTACACTCAAAACGTTTGCTTACACTGAAGATGTCTACATGGAAATCGTTACACTGGAATGTACTTGAGGCAGTAACTGTAATATGTTATTACATTGCAACTGTGCCCAATAAAGATGGAAAGATGTACATGAAATGTGATTATATTTCTGGACTCTAGTTATTTCTATGTTTTGCTTTCCAATGTATAAAGATTTGGATTGCAAATTGTTCTGTATTACTATGGTCAAAAGTATGCAAATATACCTGTATCTGATTGCAACCCGGATGCAACGAGGTTGTCTAATGAGCACCTTTAAGATTCATTTCAGCAGAAATGTATAACATAGTAAAGACAAACACTATGATACACAACCACCTTTTTCGTTATACAAGTAGACAAACTGTTGTGGACAAATATAGCTTCATATTACCTTTATTTAACAGAATATTACTTGTACAGGATTTTTGCAAAGCCATATGTAGAATTCACACATCTCACAAATTGTTACCATAAAAATTTCTAGTTTAAGAAATATTTCAGACAGGCTTGCAATTAGAGATAAACAATGAAAGATAAACTATGTAATCTTATAAAATATTACATTAATTCTTAAAACTTTCTCAATATTCTAATGTTATACATGTAGGATCCTTCCTTATGCCTACATATTTGAAATTGTAACTTAACTTAGAAACTTATTTTTCCAAAAAAAAGGAAAACAAATCTATCTTAAACAAGTTAAGTTTGAAATCATTTTATTAATGATTGTTTAATCAATCCAACATGCTTTCACAAACAATGGAAATGGCGCATGGTTGTTCACAGAAGTTAGATTTGATTGGAGGACAAATCTTGATGCTATACCATAAAGCAAAAAACTACCAATCACAGTCCATCATGCACATTGGTGCCATCAGTTTGATTAAACAGAGACACGCCTCCAACAGCAGGCACGATGGCATTACGTCACGTTTCAAAAACAATCATTGGACTTTTTGTCAAATTCTATTTCAAGCTTTAGACAAGAGCCTTAAACAAGAACCATCTACTCTCTAATCAAGAAATAAATACATTTGCTGCAATGTCTAACGATACGAACACCGTGGAGTTTTATCAAGATGATACATGTACATATCATTTGAACAAAAATCGTAGCAACGATGTATATTGACACCTTGTAAGATGTTGCAACTGCCAAGAGTATAGAGACAGAAGTCACCGGTTGTACCATTTTGGCCGTACTCGCAAATGTGAGGGGTACGAAATACATCTTGACGAAAGGTGTTGCTGAAAAAATTAACAAATGGCCGGATGATACGACGTTGCTACTGTTCCCGTTACACTTATTACCGCAGAGCAGTCGATGGCAACATTGTATATGGCAGGTGATGGACAGAAATTAAAGCAAGATAAAACCGTGGCTAAACCAAGTTTCGAGTAACTTTCTTAGTCTGCAATTCACTTAATCGAATAAATGGTTGTAATGTATGCACACGCTTGTAAAATGTTAAATAATATAATTCTATAACTACTCAATTAATTTCGTAAGACTGTATTACAAACAATGCAAATAAGACAAGACCTGTATGAAATATTTCAGACTGAAGTGTATAACATTAGAATTATGACCAACGAAGAAATAAATGTGGCTATTTTGAGAGTTTCCATGATTTAATTTTGGCAGTTACTACCTTTCTGTCTAAAATGTTCAACCTTAGATCCCACCGATTAGAGATTTTTGAAAGTCTCTGGTCGGCAATACATACATATATGCATGTTGTAGTTAGTGTTTCTTTAGCCATATGTAATAGTATTATTTGTTTATTTCTTTGTGTGTTAATGTGATAGTAAACTGAGCAGTATGGACCGTCATTTGCATACTATTTGAACAAACAAAATAAAAAATCTACATATCTAGTGATTCTTACCGTTCTTGTTATAAACAGATGTAATCCATATATCTTAGCTATCCAAATGAAATAATCTGTGAGTGATATATCTGTAAATTGAGTCTTTGTTTTATGATAATCTCTCACGATGCGTACATAATAAACTGAACATTAGTTTACAATGACCTGATTTTATCGCTACACCGTAATATACAATGGCGGTCGAATGAGAATACAGCATTTTATTGATTTAAAAAGGCAGATTAAAAATCGCATTTGTAGTGGGGTAGCTTGAAATCGCGATTTTGCATGTTACATAGGAAAGAAGGAAAGCAATACAAGTTACAACAAAGACTGAAAATATACGAAAATACGCATATGCTTGAAACAAAAATTCATAATATCACAAATTCATCAAATATGTAGTGTATTTATATATTATATGTTCAGTTTACATATTTGGTTTAAATATACCATATTATAACTATATCTAGCAGTGTATAAAAACATGAACAGATAAACGCTGTGGGTTATTTACCTATAGTGTGTTTTGAGGAAACTTTGTAACGCGACGCCGTATTTCAATAAATGCCAATGCAGTAAAGGTCAGCGATACACCTATATACACATGTACGCAACGCCATTTTTTAAAATTAAAATTCCTGTCAATCACATACCTACACATGTCACTCAGCGCATACCATACAACAAATAAAATAAACCAATTACAATAGAGGCTTCTATGCCACGAAGTGGCTAAACGGCAGAGAATAAAATTGTGATAGAGTTAATTATTTTCTGGTGAAAACTGTTTACAACACTTTGAATGTGAACGTTAATATTTAAAAACTACTATCTATAATAAATAAACTGGTATGCCATAAAGGTTCTGTTAGAGCAACTGCCAATCAGTACTCTCTTTTGTCAGTCATGATCTATACATTTAGTACATCATTACAAACATTTTTTATTTATTCTTCTTTTAATACGAGATAAATATTCTTCTCCTATATGGAGCAACAGTAGTTAAGTTCTTTAATAGTTCGAAAAAGAATTTCTCATAGTGTGTACATTCAAAATGTATATACTTTTGTTGGTCTATATCTAAAATTCAACCTAAAGGTATACAGTGTCAGTAGGCTGTCCCGAACGATATTGTCCACCTTAACAGGTAGGATGATGAAGGTTTGGTAACTTTCTTTTTGCTAACAAGAAGATAGTTAATTCGTTTTCACAGTTTATTATTATTTATAATAGTTTATTATTATAATAAATCTACAAAAGTACTGAATATAAAATAAAGTTAAAATGAATTGTGTATACAGTGTTGCACAGTTTATGAAAATGTTCACATAATCTGAAGGTATTGATACACTTTCTAATAACAACAATTGAAAAATGATGTCAAGTTCAATTCAACATATTCCAGAAATTCTTTCAAGCCATTTTAAATATTACTATGTATTGCATGAACAATCTTCTTTAGATACTTACATGTACTTATAATGTTGTTCGACACTTTTGACGTTTTTTTTTCAAGCTTCACTTATAAACCTTTAAATATGAAAACAGCCAGATATTTTCTTCTTATTCTTTATGACTCTACTTCAGCTTCTCTTTTTTATATTTCCTACAAATAAATGAAAATTGGTAATACTCGCTTGTGTTGTACGGTAGTGATACAATATATTTTTTTTGCATGAATTGTAAGTTAATATTTACGTGTCTTTTGGTCAAAAGCTGGACAAACCTTATAGCCACTGCTCAGTTAGAAATATGATATTTTTAAACCAATGTTACTGTTTTTTAAGTACATTATATTTTCTCTTACTTTTTCGTAGGCCTGTGTTCTACACGGTTGGCATCGGGAGGTGAACACAAAATAGCTGGCGCCGTTCCTTCTGGTCCAACATTATCAGCTGTAGGTTGGTTTGGTTGAGTTTTATCTTTCATCTCTGTTGTTTCTGGAAGATCCTACAGTGTAACGATACAATATGTTTTAATAAGTAAAATACTGAAGATTTTTCTTTTCAAACGTGATTATTCCTCTGGATTTTACCACTGCTACAGGCTATGTAGCGGCACTACTACGTATAGGCAAACACCGCATCCAATGCACAGACACATGAATCCTACAGTACAATACTTACACAAGCAGTTTTGATTCCTGCAAGCTGCAATGTGTCAGAATCGTTAACTGACGCAAATCTAACAAATACCGTCACTGATTATACAATAATACAATGCAAGGACAATATGACTTTTGAATTACTCAGAGTAATCATGTTATCCTGTAATGCACTAGTATGTTTATATCTTCGTATATTTACTTGTCGTAGAGCAAAACGTCACGATAAGAAAGTTATTAGGTGGAGCTACCTAAAATATTCATGCATTCATGTTAGCGATAGTGAACTTATTGTTACGAATAAAGGTCAGACATTCTTGAATCCGATTGATTGTCATGATATAGCTCAGTAATTGAAAAATATTATCAAAACCATTACATTTGATGTACTCTATGTGTAATATTGTATTGCTATGCCTAAATATAAATATGTAATAACAAGATTTTGCCAAATAATAAATGGAGAAATAGTAAGAAATGTTTTTTTAAGATCCAAATTCTCATATTAGGTATATTATACATATATTACAGTGTGCATATCCCGGTGTACACTCGTTGCGAACACATATTTACTATAATTCACTAAAAGATGCATACTTAACTTAACGTTTTACATTCAATACAATATATTTAATTCTACTGGAGGGACATTTTCGTTTGTTTTTGACCATATCAGTTTCTAGCTAGTTAATTAATTTTGTGAAAGATTTTCTTATAAAATTGATAGTTTTTACCAAATTTCTTTGATAATGAGCTTCCATTCATTGATTAATTTGACGAAACTAGAACATTTACCTGTTTATATTTATATAATTAATAATAAAGAATCAATCAAGCTGTTTTTGTAGAAATATTACCGCTGCACGAGATATAGATCTATGCTTTGCTATATAGTGAGAGCCTGTAATAAAAATTAAATGCGTACAACTGACACACACTATACTGACACACAAAATAACTCCGTACTTATCAGTGCAAAACTTCAACTCTATGGTGAAGTTAAGATAATTCACTTTTTCAATAACAAAAGTGATACCTCTCTAATGTTAAATTAGAAGAATGATAACGCAAAAACAACTAGTATTATAGTATAAACTACTTACTTCAGGTGCTGACATTACTCTGTAAACGCACCAGTTATAAGTTCCTATTCATTAGCTCCAAAAATCTGCAAAATAAGCGTCAAAATAACATAAAGACATACGACAGCTTAAAGAATTATTTTAACTTCTGCTTTTATTATAGCTTATATATGTTAAGCCTAGCTAGCTTGCTTCATATTCTAATGTGGTTTATGACATGGGCGTGGAATATATTTTACTAGTAATGAAATCTGCTTATGTCACCTGATTAAGCATAGTAAGTGCCGGAGTAAGTGTATACATTTCACATGTTGTTAAACAATCATAAATCATGTAATCTCTTATTCTAATGTGTGTCCAGTTAGACTTACTATTACAGATAATTACGTTTATTGATAGAAATGCAATTGCTAATCAAAAAAATAAACTATTAATTAATGCCACAACATGACAACCAACTTGAAGTCATTACTGTAATACAAACATGCATTACAGCTTTGTATTAAAGCAGCAAATTAAATCATTTAGTCGTAATACCTAATTTGAAAATATCCGAAGCTGGCCAATCGGCAGGAATTGACACAAAAATCTGTGGTAAAAAAACAATTGCGATAAAAATCATACGATGGAAAAACCCTTATGAGTCATTTCTTAAAATTCCATTAGCTAAAATAAATACTCGGCAATACGCCAAAGTCTGCAAAACATTTTACATGCAAAAACCTGCAGGAGTCATTCAATTTCGGGAAAATGTAAAGAAAAAGGTAAAAAAAATCGGAAATAAGCCTTATTTCTCAGTCTATCAATATGTATTAGTTTGGATTACAATATATTGTTCTATGGGGAAAATGCCAATAAATAACTTTAGACAATAAATCAAATACCCTTTTGTAAAGTGGTAACGAATAAATTGCTTTCTAAAACATTTTTTCCGAAAATGTTTTTTGATTATGGCCTCATTAACAACTCATTGCTGCAACGCAGAATAAAGCTATAACAACACCGAGTACAGTCAACACAGACCTGCCTCATGATTTTGCTACAATGACTCATAAATGTGACACCTGCCTTTGTGAACTCTAATAATCCGTCACCGTCTAAGAATTTTCTAAAAGAAAAGGTTCCATCATGTCACTGCGCAATGCATATCTGGTACTTGCTTGATCTTTGGAAATTTTATATCAAAATACCGTTGAAGCATAACACATCCGTAGACAAAACAAAACACAAACTATTGTACAAATATCTAGAAAAATACGTCACTCTTTAAATTTGTAAAATAGCAAAATCTAAGACAAAGTTAACTTAGCTGCAAGGGTAAATTGTTCAAGAAAAAGCGGCAAGAACTATCTTGTAGATTACCCCAGACAGCTCTTGGGCTAACTGATATGTTTAGCACAGAAATGTCTTTTTTAAAAAAAGGAGCAATTATGTTTCTTATGCTTACATCGATATTGATTTTATCTTGAAAAAGAATAATCATGTGCCAGTAATACACAATGAGTTGACCTACTTTAGACTTAACATGTTCATGGTGGTATGTGCAGTTATTACCGTTAAATGTATTTTCCGACATCTTCTCACCAGTCTACACGTAAAATTTACAACTTCTGTTTTTATCAAGTCTGATGAATTGTTATTTTAAAATAAATTTTAAATAACTACCGTGGTTTTTCTCATGGAAGTACATGTTCGCTACAAGAACATTTTATCAACCAAGACAAACTATAACCATTCATGATTCTTAACAAATTCTTTGTAGGTACTCTGCTGTGTTCACTGTTGTTTCATTAAAACTCTTTAAAAAAACATAAACACTTCTTATGTAATACATTATACAATCATGAACTTCATGAAGTCTACGAAAGTTAAAGATAAGCATGCTATTCACATTTATCAATTTTAAAATGTAATTAAAGATATGGCAGCATGAACAATGAATGTATTAAAACTTCCCCTTACAAATTGTATAATTTATAATTAGTTAATCATTTTTGTAAATCTAAAATTTTGCATAATATGAATTAATTATACCTTATAAATGTAATTAGCCTTTGCAATAAACAATAATAAGCAATAAACTTTTTGTTGCAGCATAAGCTCAAAGATTTCATGCATTATGACTTAGACTTTAAAACATACATCTCACAAAGCACAAGCTATGTAGCTGCTGGGTACAAATTGCTAAAAATTAGTTAATTACCTTTAATAATTTTATTATTCATACATACATCATCATTTTATACTTCTTAATAATAAGCAAATAATTCATGCAACATTTTCGTGTTTTATCCAGAATTCGTCACGTTGATTTATATACAATTTACACGTGGATTATTCTGAATCAGTCGTGAAATGTATTGACTTCCGCATAGTACTGGAAAGTAAACTGAATATTTAGTAATCTCCTTCAAACATACAGAGTAATTATTAAAGGCATTTTAACCAAAATGCTTGTACATATAATTATTTATTGTTTTTTAAAATTGTTGTAGAAAAACAAATGTTGGTAAGAGGTAGGCTAAACAATTTTGGGCAACTGGGCCTTGCATGAACATAAAACAAATAAATCATATCTAATCCTTAATGTGTTGTTTTCTGTCTTTTCAAACAGGCTTCGTTACATAGTTGTGTTTCTGCATTCCCATACATTTATCAGATAACATTTTAGCCGGGCATTTGATCTTCTCATATTTGTCAAAGCTGCGCACTATAAGAATTAATTACAATAAAACAACTTAGCAGGTATTTACAAAAAGGCGAATGCGTAAATAATGTTTAGAAATGTATTAATCGACTTGTTTATACATGTATACACACAGTTATGAACTTCAATCTCCATGATATATATATATAGAAACATTCATTGCTATTACTAAATTTATCGCTTTAAGAATCATTTCATAATGCATTACCACGAATTTTAGTATCGACATATCATTAAAGGCAGTCGGCATAACGAGTACTTGTAACTGTGAAATAATCGGTTTTCGTTCGAATAATATTTCAAGTCTTCAAGTAGTTTACTACTAGAGGTTCTAATGAACCTAGCACAGTAGTTCAAACCTACTATTTTAAAAATAAATACGTATAATACTATATTTGTATGATAAAAGAAAATTGATAAAATCTAAAAGCTTATAACATATAAGATAAGCGTTGCTTTTTGTATTTCTTTTGTTGGCAGAAATGTTTCATTTCTGTATCAATGTAAATATTATATTACAATCCCCGGTTACAATATACGTCTTTTTAAAACTAAATTTGATGCTTCTATCAACTGCATGTTTTTGTGTTAATACAGTTTATTGTGTATACCAGGCCAGTACATTTCCTATCAATATAATTCAAAATGGCTGCATCCGAGTCGTGTTAATTACATTTTAATACAGCTACTATTTATTCGTTTCTCTTTGCTCATGTCAATAATATATTTTAGTAGGACCGTACTCCTTATTAACAAAAAATGAACATGTCAGTAATTTATTCGTGTCAGTGGACTCGACAATACAAGAGGAGCGATTCAAAACCATGACCAATTAAGAGCTTTTTTACTGTACGTAGATATTTGGAAATGTAAGATTTACAGAATAACGATATAAGTAACATTACATACAAACAAGCTACGGTAATCAATGTTTTGTGTAAAAACTTTTTAAAAAGCGAAACGGATAGTTTATCTATATATTTTATAAATATATTTTTAATATAACATTACTATATTTGGGTAGAAAAATATCACAGTGATCAATCTCATGTAACTATTATTAACAAAACTACTTGATATTCCTATGTCACGAAATTCATGATCAATCACAAATTAAACTGGCTGGTTATTGACCTGAGGATGACCAGTTTACTTAAAACCAGCATGCTTCCAGTTAAACTTGCAAATAAATTTCAACATTTTACGGCTATTTTTTAATTTGCTCCCAGATATGTTTGATGTATCTTGATTCATGAACTTTGTATGGGTTCATTTTTACTTTGGACTGTACTTTATTGGTCATACAAAATGTTTTACCAAAATGTATGTGATTCAAAAACTGACCTCGAGAATTGGGGATATAATTATAACTGAGTATGCTCACCAAAAGTTTATCTCAGTTACCCTTAAAGATATTAGTAAAAATATCACTTTTGGTTAATATTCACAGCACGAAACCTATTTATTGTTAGACAAACACTGTTCAGACAGTAAGTAGCTGTAAGATATCTAAATATGCATTGTTATAAATTTCAATTTTAGGCAGTATAACAATCCACGGGCATGCAGTTTGTTTAGCCCATTTCCTGGTTGTTTCTTTTAACAAGTTCATTTTTCCATGGGCATATTTCTGCCGTACAATAAAATTTCGTAACAAATGTTTTATATAGACCCTAATAATAGAAATACAACTAGAGGCCCTATTTAATAAATGTATTCAATATATGCACATACATAAATTTGTGTTTTTCAACAATACTATTTTACTATTATAATAGTTTTATAGACTAGGCATACGTTAGCACGTTACCGCTGACAACGATTGTGTTGAAATCTTCCCTGTAAATGTAATTGCTCAGTTTTATGTAGTGTAAGCCAAATGATACTACCGTCAGAAAGTTGATTTGCATATATTGCAAAAAAAATACAGTGAGGGCGTACAAGTCTATTTATTCAGGATAATACGATAGACAAAGTATATCTGCTATACAGATAAACTGACAAACAACTAAAAATGGCATGTGAAATATAAGATTATAGATGAAGTGAAAGAAAAGGCACCACCAACAAGAAGATATCCATGAGCAAGAACCATCTTACCACGATGTCTTGTAATGACTCTACTTAAATAAAGAAAAAGATCTTAGCTGTGTGTGCTCATAACTGCAGAACACAACTCATTTTCATTTAACTATTTTACAAAATAGTAATTTATTAGGTAATAGTTTATCTATAAACATGAATATCTGCCATAAACCTTAAACAGCCACCACACGATTGCATTTAGTAATTAAAATGTAAGTAATTACATTATACACATATACACTTATAGAAATATACATGTAGACAAATAAAATAATCTACAAGGAAAAGCTTGATTGTAATTCCACAGGCCTAGCTCGTTCACATACTTTCATACTAATTGAAATAGTTAGAAAACTATATAGTCTGAATGACTTCGTCCTTAGTTGCATAAATAAAACAAATACGCATCCAGAATGACACAACATTAAGTGATTATTTTTGAATATATGTATATTAAAAAAAAGTTTAGTTCACAATTATATGTATATCGTATATGTAAATACGAATTTATCACGTTTCTTTATGTACAGACCAACTTCAGACTTAGAACACCAGTTAGAAAACTTATACTAGAAGCACAATTATTAGACTCACCCAAAAAGAATAATTAATTCCGCGTTGCGTTTTACGTCCCAAGTTACAGTATGCCTCAGCCAATGTAAATCATTCTACCATCAAGACAACAGATTTGTAAAATCTCCTGTTGATTCAGAAATCCACATACACACAATTATGCAAGAAGTAGTACCTCATTACGCCCTACCAAGAAAAGTTGGTAGTAAAATGCCAGCTGATCTAAATTTAGTAGGAACCCATGAGTTTTATGTTGCATGTCTACATATCCTGTCCCCGTAACCTCTCAAAATATTTCACGTAAATACTTCTGTTCAACGGGACAGAAATTTACTGTTATCCTGTGAATTGCCAATGGAGCTTTAATAAGATGTTGCTGACCTAGTGTGACCACAGTTGATGTTGCCAGTGTACATCGATCATCGCTAATTTTAACGTTTTATTCTAACATCGATTCTATGTGAAACAACTGCATAACATCTAAGCTACGATTTAACGTGTTTGAGCAACTTCATTGAATACTTAAAATTAACTGCATCTCATGTCTTGAAAAGTAATCTAATCAAGAACCGTTTACTCCATTCTATGACAATTTTTTTCCTTTTCAATGTATTGAACAGTTTTTGTAATATTTTAAGGATTCACTAGAAACCACGTTCATCAAAGGGTGTGTGATTGTATATCCTGCATAAGCAAAAATATAATACCATTATGTATTAATTAATATCCGCAGAAACGGTAGATAAAAAACTCTTTTAATAAACCCAACTTTAACAACGAATTTCGTTGTTATGAATAGGATAAATGCGGATAAAGAAAGATATATGTGGCAATATGTCTCTGGTGAGCTATAATTATTTAAAAAAGTATTGCGTGTGTGGCTACGTTGGCAATAGTACAAGGAGTACACATTAATGTAGATTTGCGAGACTGATCATCTAAACAATATTTTACCTTTTGAAAAAATTATGCGTGCTAAATGAAGCGTTAGTGTCCTTTCATACGTTCGGTTGATTGTAATTCTGTTTCACATTGGTACACTACCATAAAATACAATGAGACAAAATATGGCAATGAAACAAAAATATGGTACTATTATATTTATTACTTGCTATTCCTACCACGGCAAAATGTTCTGGAGTTTTGTATTATGGCGTAATATTAGTAATATGTCACTGACATTCAGTTTCAAAACTATGAAGAATATTACCTTCATCATCACCAACACCAACAGAGCATGCGTATCACTAGCGAATACGAACAATGCTTCACGTGTCTCGAGTATAAAATAGCCACGTTGACCATTAACATGGAGCACAAAATTATTAGACAGAGATAGACAGAACTATACTTAAAATAATTCTCGTCGTTACGAAATTTCATTAAAAATGCCTGATACTAATTTTGTACCCTGGCTTAAAAAAACGACGATGCATGCGAGAAGACTGCTAAAGTTATCGTACTGTTATTAACATTTTGGGCATGGATACCATACAAGACAATACAATATATCGCTGGTGCGGATCAAAATACTATGGAGCATAGATAGAATAATTAGTTTACACTTCCCAGTGATTGTCTAGAATGTAATTTCAAGATTATAATTTTACATAATCGCGGTAAAACTGAATCTTTTAAAATAATATTTCGTATTAAATGTTAATATGCTAATCGGATTGCTGAGAGTACAAGTTTTCGTTTCTGGCCAGATGCATGCACATTCAGTTACTGGGGAATATAACAAGAGTATTTGCAAGACACAAATCGTTGGTTCAGGAACAAACTGTTAAAGTTTAGAGTATTTTACACTGTCCCTCAAAACAACGCAGCTTTAAAAAGTTTATAATAGTACAGTCTACAGCATGTGTTACACTTTCGGCGTTTTGTGTGTGAGTTCAATACAAAAGCAATGGTTTCATTTCAATAAAAACTTTAGCTTGTCGCATTGTTACTACTGCACAAATCGAATCTACAATTGCCGGTAAGAACCATATAGTTATATCTGTAATAGCCGCCATATTTGCAGATGTTAGATTTGATTGGAGGAGCAATCCTGGGACAATTGTCGTCAACAGTTTCATTAATTATAGAGGGGCGCCTCTATCAGCTTTCACGGAGACATTACAAGTAGATATATAGACGTTGAGCGCCTTCCGGTAGACGGCGCTACCAAATGACGTCACAGGACAAAGGGCAAAGGTCACGATCTTTTGAATGAAATTCGTTAGAGGGCATTAGTGTATAGTTATTGACGTCACATGTCACATGTTATTTCATCTAGGTCTAAGGTCATGACCTTAATTTTTAACCGTTATTTTGTAAACAGTAGGAGCTGATTGGTTGATAACTTTAGTTACTGGTTACCATATATGGTAATTTATGAATGGAAAAAACATGGTTACCATATATGGTAATTTGTGAATGGAAAAAAACAATACCATCGCTATAGGCAACAAATCTCCTCGTGTTCAATCCATATATCAAATATGTCCTAATTAAATGATCCTTGATTGATATCTCTGTAAAAATTAAGTATATTTTTCGTGAAAATATCACACGATGTAAACTGAATATTTTAGTTTACTATGGTATGACCTGATTTTATCGCTATTCTGTAAAATGGCGGCAGCCGCGATTATCTTACTGATTTTTAAGTAGGACAGGCTGAATACCGCTTATTTGTAGTACAGTGCTGCTTGAAACATGGCCTAACTTGCATATTAATTTTTAATTCTATTATTATTTTAATTTCAAAAAAGTTGTAAAGACTAAATATGTCTACGGGTATTACATACGAAAACGTGCATGGTGAAAAAATATGAAATTTATCAAATTATGTAAAGCATTTGAATAAGCTTTTATGTTCAGTTTAGTTTTTTATGAGAACGTAGGTGAATTACTGTCTCTAGCTCTGTAAGAAAAGAAGGAATACAGTAGATCCATTAAGATACTGACAATATACAGTGCATGTCAAGGTTACTGAGACAATGAATAGCAACAATACATGCAGCGCCTTCTTTATTGATTCCCGCCAATCATATGTCTGCACACGTCAATCAAACCGTTCCATACAATTATTACTCCACATAAATAAGGGAAATTCTATTTCATTGGAATAGCGAAAATTGGCCAAAATATACGGGTGATATAGCTTTTTTTAGGAAGTATTATTCTACTTTTTCCAATATGAATGCTAACAAATTAAAATGCATCGATATTTTCCTTGAAATGGGTGAATCAAAGGCAGAAGATGCAACAAAATATTCAAAACTGTCACTCGCTAGTCTCAGGCGCTATCTACATGTAATAAATTCAAACATTGGTATCATTTGTGTCACCTTGTGTCTGTTAAGCTGGCCTACATGTTCTGTTCAGTCACATCACCTGCACTGTAAATAGTTCTCTCGAGTATATTGGTACACATGTAGGTCCGGAAATATTGCATCAGATGTACCGTGTGTATTGTAGTACTGAGGTTATTGCACTTTTAGATGTATCTAAATTAACGATTTGCTTTTTGGAATTGGTAATAACTTTAATTTAAAAGTGGGTGCACCGTAGGCCAAAATGAAATATATCACAATTTTAATATACAAAATAAAAATTAAAATACCATTCGGAAATAACTTACAACACCCTTCAAATAAAATGCTAAAGTATCGTTGTTACTTTGTTCAGTTTACCACAGAAAGAATTTTTGGTACAGGATTGAGATTCGAACCCGATTATATAAAAAGGCATGCCTTTGGCCAATCGACCTAACCTGGTTAGATTAGAAGAGGATACATTCCTTTTCACATTTTATTATTGTTGTATATTTTTTGTATTCTGATTAGTAATTATAAAGCAAGTCCTACAATGTCGCGTTCACGATGCTATTCCGGGGGGTTACTCAAGGTTTTTTGAATATGGGGATATGCCGTGGAACCTATTCCAAAATTTTAGCTTGCGGTAGCAAACCCAATCCAATTTTTTGGAAATTTAAGGGTAGCAATCCAAACTTTGTGAAATATAAGGGTAGCAATCCAACATTTTAAAATATTTGAGTAGCAATCCATTTTTACGGAAACTGACTGATACAAACCAAATTCCAAAAATCGTTTTATGGATACAAACCTAAAATTAATCCAAATTATTTGCTGTAAGCAGCGGATATCAATCCAATTTTTTGAATTTCTTTACGGTAGCAATCCAAAAAAAATACAGTAAGAAGTATACAATCCAAATCCAAAATTTTCAACTGGGCTGCACACACCCCCCCACACCCCCACCAGAAAATACCTTGAGTATCCCACCCGGGGATGCTATGTGTGTAGTTAAAATTGTCAACTTCTGTCATTTTGCGTCATGTTTGTTGTTTCGAAAGAAAGCAGTAGATGTCGCTGTAACTGTGGATATTTGCGTTTAATTTGGTCATGATTTCCTGAATCGGAGTATATCAGTCCTTAGGATTAAAATGTATGTCTGTACGGCATACCCAACTGTCTGATTTGCATGTACACTGTAGTAACAAATGACTCAGCTACTAAATAGTTACATATCAGGTACTAGTGATAGACTAATAAGGAAATAGACTGATTAGCTATCAGAATAAATGTTTTAAATTATTTCTTTAGCAGTTGTAAACAAGTTTTTTTTGTGTTAGTAATTTTAAAGCAAGTCCTACAATGTCGCGTTCCTGATGCTATGTGTGCGGTTAGAATTGTCAACTGCTGCCATTTTGCGCAACATTTGTTTCGAAAGAAAGCAGTAGATGTCGCTGTAACTGAAAATATTTACGTTTGCTTTGGTCATGCTTTCCTGAATCGGAGTACAATATCAGTTCTTAGGATTAAAAAGTATATCTATACGGTATGCCCAAGTGTCTGGTTTGCATGTACACTGTAGTAATAAGTGGTTCAGCTAATAAATAGTTATGTATCAGACAATAGTGATAGACTAATAAGTAAACAGACTGGTTAGTTACCAGAATAAATGTTCATTGATGATAGTTTCTATTCAGTGAGATATTAATCAAATAAATAAATGTAAATCTTGTAAAAACAACGTTTTCAAAAAGGCTGACGAATATGTATTAAGACGGGAATCAATGTTTTTGGTCAAAAGTAAGATGACAGTATTAGATTAAATTTATATATTAGTTTATATAATTATTGTTCTTTTGGAGTAAAAGACGATAGTTTATCTTTTTCACAATTTATCATTTTAATAGTTTAGCAAATATACCAAAAATACTGGATATAAAAATAAATTTTAAATGAATTGTAAAACAGTAAGATCTTCGTTGCTTTACACGTAAGCATTGTGAATACAAACAAAGGTAACTAAAATCAATTCAATTGAAAGCTTTTTTATATAGAGAAGCTTGCACTTTATTGCACATGTTCGCATGACATCCAAGCGTCGAGGCACTTTACAATAATATCAATTTAAAAAAAAACAAGAGGTACAATGTTCAACTCAGTAGCTAAAGATTATAAGCGTGTTCCAAAAACATGTCAAGCTTTCATGGTCAGGAACTCGAGCAAACTGGAGAATGTCTAGAAAAAAATACAATTCGAAATATTGTATGGGTACTGCATGAATGCAAGCTTCTGCAAGTACTTATATACGCTGCTCGAAATTCTTGAGTTCTCTCAGCTTCGATTAAAAGTATTGTCTTTTTTTAAATATTATAAAAACTTCCACAGTTATCTTATTCTTGATAATTCTACTTCGGCTTCTCTTTTTTATCTTTCCTACAACAAAATGAAAATTGTACTGTATATACTATAATACCCGCTTTATAGTGGTATACGATTTTGTTTCTTTTACTTGGCTTTCCTGCTATAAGCCAAGGCTGATGAAACATACCAGCACATAACATTTTTATGCTGAGGCTATTTATTAAAAAGGGATCGTCTTACTCATCATGTACAATGATTTTTTACAGTACTGAATACATTACACTTACTTTTTTGCAGGCCTGTGTTCTACAAGGTTGGCATCGGGAGGTGAACACAAAATAGCTGCCGCTGTTCCTTCTGGACCAACATTATCAGCTGTAGGTTGGTTTGGTTGAGTTTTATCTTTCATCTCTGTTGTTTCTGGAAGATCCTACAGTACAACGATACAGTTATTTTAATATAAGTGAACTATTAAAGATTTTTCTTTGTTCTAGTATCCTGAGACATGTACATTATTCTGGCTGAGTATACTTAATGTCGACAGACTATATAGCTACGTATACAATGTATACTGGCAGACACCACAGACGGCATCAAAGACACATGGATCCTACACTATAATACTTACACAAAATCGTGTACTGAGATATTTAATTCACATCCTTCAATTCAACCGTTAACACATTTTAATCAGATTAATCATGTGATGTATGCCAGTAATTTGATACTGGATTGCACATCATACAAATACATTACTGCATGGTGGAGCAACTTAAAACATTCATACTTTATTATTTTGTTATTGACAAAGCTCACGCACTTTTAGAGCTAGCTGATTTACATGATACAGTTTAGTATCTGCTAAAATATTATTCAGACCACAAAGTTTAATGTGCTCTGTCTAATTTACTGTAATAATAAGATATTTTCTAATAATGTATGAAAATATTTAAGAAATGTAGATGAATAATTTCTTTGAAGAACATTTGCGATTGCTTAATATCAGATTTTCACATGTACATTATACTGGAAGCATGTATAAATATATTAACTGTATGTTTTTTACCTTTTATTAAGAAGAACAGTATAATTCGGTAGATCCAATGCTATTCTCCCACAAGATTTTCGCTTTGTTAATAGTAGATATATCAGATATATCAATGTTTAGTTAATTAATTTTATGATTACATTTTTGATTTAATGCCAATTACTTTTAAAGTAAAAGCCGCCATTAAGTAATTAATATGAATAATATCCTTATTGTATATAAAGCAGTTAAATATAATTATTCTGTGATACTGAAATATTGATATGTTAATTTATGTAACTAATAATAATAAAGAATCCGTTAAGCTGTTAATTGCAAAAACATTGCCAAGGCAAGTGGGATGGATGTAAATTTTCTTTATAGACTTTATAGTAATGATGGCACTTCCTCGATAACAAAACAAATAGACCTAACGTTTAAATAGATGACTGTTACTGCCAAAGCAGTTAGTATAT